>VZTL01093310.1:0-12206 GCA_013400535.1 Scopus umbretta
TCCAGCCCACAAAATATTAATAGAGAATAAAACACTTCCCAGCTAGTATTTACATTCTCCCAGAGCATCCATAAGAAAGTTTTAGAGCCCCATCCACCTAGCAATAAAACATCCGTCCAAGAACGGCAGTGGACTCTGGTAACTCGGCTGCAAAGTTTCTATAGCAGTTGATGAAAAGGCTGTATAAGAACACTGCTTTTTCTACTAGTAATTTCTTCAAATCTTTCGATAAAGATATTCTAGCATTATATAAGAATATAGGTCACTTTTTAAAAAGTATCATGTGTTCAGTGTTTTAGAGCCCTTTACCTTCAGCAGGTGAAACAGTAATATAAGCTATTGAATATACTTACTAAACAGAAAAAAGCAAGTTAAGCAAGCATTACAGATTAGCACCTGCTACTTTCCATGCATGGCAAAACTGCTTTGAAAAAAGCAAACGCTGTCCTCAACAATTCACAGATACCAAGGAACAGACAATTAAGGGGAAAAAAAGCCTTTAAAAAGGGTTGAAAGTTCTGGAAAATGTTATTATTTCCTTTTTTTTTTTTAATCTATTCCAGTGAATAGAGAAGAATTTCAGCAAAACATTCAGATCTGGATAGAAATATCCCTCAAATTAAAAGGAAACAAAGCCCTTTATCTGTAGCAAGAATACAGAAAATTTTCTGACTTGAGCATCAACTGGCAGATAGATTCGAAAGGCATTTGGGTCCAATAGAAGTCCTGAGCAGCTACCAAAATCAACAGTCTAATTGTCTCAGCTGAAACTGGGGCTTAGCTTTTGGGTTTCCTGTAACTAAATCTTGCCACAAACAGCTCTGCTAAGTTTTTCCTCTAATAAAATAAAATACAGCAAAATTAAGATAAATACAAGAGACAATGAAGATAAGTATGTAGTTCCCAACACAAGGCAGGGAGCAGATGTTAGAGAAAACTTGTGAAGATACCAAAATAGTACTTGTCAGTTCTAAATGGTTGATATGACAGTTCTTTAAAAATAAACAATCAGACATCTGAAAGTAATTGCTAGACTCAGGGATTTAAGTTTATTTTATTTCAGCAATAAGGTATTTTAAAAATGTACTCAGAATGTCTAGCTTGCTTCAGATTGCTTTGGTTTTCTACACAGTGTCATGGTAGTCACTACCCACCCAAATGTGTATTTTAATAATGTTTTTAAATTTAAAATGACAACTGAAATGAAGAAGGCAAAACTATTCAGAAGGGCTACCAGAATGCACAGTTTAACTTCAGACACTTTCTAATCTGATCAGGAAGCAGAATGAAACAAAAGTATTGTGCTGAATTCAGAGGCACTGAGTCAGGTGATAAAGTTACACAATTTTCCGTGGGTTTACTGAGGTCGTATCTCAAAATGAAAAGCAAACCTAAGCGATTGAAAGTAATGTTTCGGTTCATATAGTTCCATATTCTTTCTGTCTATCTTTTTTCCTGTTGAACTGCCTTTTACACCTCTCAGTGTATAAACTTCTTGAACATAGTTGTCTTTGTCCTCAGTTTCCTCATTTTCTCATGCTTTATGTTCCTCCATTCTATCCCTGCTTACCTGATAATAAGGATTCATTTACTGGTCTGCCTTTTCCCTGTCTGACCTGGGGAAGCTGGAAGTACTGGATGGTTTTTTAGTGGAACTTAAACTTCAAATTACTCATGTGTTTATGGAAACGTTACCTTACATTTCCAGGACCATTGATTTTAAACAGGAGTCAGCTGCTGGACTCCGTTAGTCACTCATGAAAACCTAGCTTCAGATTCCTCTCAGCAGCTCTGGATGGGAGGAAATTAAAGGCGAATTACAAAAGAAAAATCCTTTCCAAACATAGCAGTGTTATTGAATAGCTTAGAAATTTACTTCTCTTTTCCTGTTGGTGAATGTGGTTTCTTTGACTAATCCAAGCATTATTGTGAATAAACCCAATAGTTGCTTTTGTCTGTGTTTTGAAGAAGAGGGGCTTGTTTAGGGCTTTAGTAGCAATAATTGACACATAAAGCTCTTGAACAGAAGAACATGGACAAATAACGAGATGAACTTGCCTCCACAAATCATGAGGACTGGGATATTCCACCGATACCTCCTGCTTGCTGTTAGTAACCTTGATGACAAGTTTACGATCCCAGGCTGTGCAAAGCAGAGACCTGAAGGACCTACTGCTTGTTCAGCTCTCTCCTTCTCTAGTCCCCTGCTCCCCAGACAACCTCACTTGTGCACACATGTACACACTTACTTCTGGTCTTTGGTGATCTGCAGTGACTGCCCCTTCGCAAAGTGGGGAGAAGCAGCGAACTCAACGTTGCTCAGGCTAGAAAGGGACTTCAGGCCAGTAGGCAGCAAATTTTTATACTGGTAACAGGAAGTTCATAGAAGACTACAGCAATGTGCCTGTCTAATTTGGGAAACAGTTGTACCAAACAGTAGGTCTTTTTATGAGTTTTGCATTAAGCATAAGTCCTCCTGTTTATGTGCTGAAGCATATGGTTTGTTAACAGATAGCTCATTAACAGCAACACACAGAGCATATAGCTGCAGTCATCACTTTGCAAATGTTTTCCACACATTCTCCATAGCTTCCACATTTAGGGAAAAGCAGCACTAAGTGAACAGTGGCTTCTTTCAAAAGCCACAGTGACATAATTTTATCAATGTAATGATTCCTTGTGAACTCACTCTTTAGGAAACACCAATGTATTTTCTATGTAGGAGTCTCTGGAAATGTTGCCTTTTAAGACAGTCTTCTAGACCCCAGAGAGTTCAGACACAGAACTCCATTAATACCTTTGTCTTGTAAAGTTCAGGGAATGCTACCACAGAATGAAATTAAATTTGAAATACAGTCAGAAGAATTACCCAGCTAATAATGATAGTTCAGCTAAAATATTTGTTATATAGTTCAACCTTCTATTTAGTTTCAAAGGAGTTCAATGTAGTTATTTGTTTTATTTAAGTAACAGGTTAAGGATAGCCTTTTTCAGTTGGAAAAGTTATGCAAACACTGTCAAATATTACAGTTCATAGTAGTCTTGCATAGGAACAATCTCACAGAATCACAGAATGGTTGAGGTTGGAAGGCACCTCTGCAGGTCATCTTGTCCAGCCCCCCTGTTCAAGCAGGGGCACCTAGGCCAGTTGCCCAGGACAATGTCCCTATGGCTTTTAAATTATCTCCAAGGATGGAGACTCCATAACCTCCCTGGGCAACCCATGCCAGTGCTCAGTCACCGTCACTCTTCTACTCACTCCACTCACTCTTGCAATTTCTACTTTATACATCTGAAATTTCCCCTGTACTTGTTCACTGCAGCAGTCTGGCTCATGATTTACAAGGTACAGATGAATGTTGAAGCACAACGCTGAAGTCAGGGATATTTTAGTTGAGAAGCTGACGCAGTAGTTTACTGAATGCATTTTTGGACCATTTACTCTGTAGTTGCCTGTGTATTCCTGGTGTAAGGGAGAGATGGTGTAGATGGGGTCAGCTGTGCAGCAGCATGGCATCGGCACACAACGTGGGAATGTGAGCCATGCCAGCTGATGGCAAAGCTAAAGTTTTCTGTAGAATACTTGCTTTGTGTGCAAACAGCATACTTCATGCTACTTTGCTTGCATTGCAGCTATTTTTAAGCAATCCACAACATGGAGACTTAGTATTTTGAACGTGCAAAAGGTCTGGAATGGGCTCAGGTCTCCCCTCCTGTGCAGTGTTTGTGAAGCTGTCCCTCGATACATGACAAACTGGAAGACAAAGAAAAGGCAACAGCAGGGAACCTGTGCTGACAGTGTAAATAGAAATTTGAGTTTAGCAGACAAAGTTCACAGTTTGCAGTGAAAGGTCATAAGGATTTCAGGCATTTTTGGTATTTTGTCTCTGCTGTCTGCACAGTATCAAGCAACTAAAAAAACCCTGACAGACAGCTTCCAATTCTGTATACTTGGCATCCCTGCTCAGCCTGAAGGAACACGGGAAGCTCTGTGTTTGGCATTCTGCAATTATTTGAGGACACGCCAGCCCAACAAAGCTTTAACACTTACTCAGCCCCAACTTGCCTGGTATTTTTTCATGTGACATTTGATAATCTAAAAGGCTTACCCAGCTTCAGTTAAGCCAAGTGGCCTGCAGTTTTCTTGCTGAAAATGCAGTATCGAATTCAGCGTGATGGCGAAGAGTCCTGAAATGCTAACAGGTTATGTTCCTCTCTTCCCAACCATTCCCAAAATACAGTCACATTAAAATATCAAATGCTTTTATGAGAAATCATCTACAGTCTGTAGTTGAACCAAAGGAGACTTGGAGGAGTCTGATTTTTTATTATTATTTTTATTATCATTTTTGCCTGCAGTGAGTTCATTCCCTCCTCTGGATATTATTATAATGTCTCCTTTAGGAAAGGTTTAGCTCTGGCCTGTGAAACACCGACAATGACATTTTTATTTCCTGGACTCAACTACATTTAAACCAAGTGGAGACTGTTTTCCTGGTGGTATATAACCTCAGAAATGCAAAGAAGAGTTTTATTAGCTATATACCTAACAAGTGAGTGCAACCACTGCTTTTTGTGAAATCACTACTTCCAATATTCAGGCCTGTACTGCTGAAGCAACAAACAAGAAAAAAACCTTCTGTATTAATCTTGTCTTCGGGTGCGTCTCTCCCAAGCTTGGAATAATCAGAGGTATCTTAGGAGTCTGAATGGGATTCAATAGTAAAAACAGGACAATAGGTGAGCCAAGTATTGGCTAAATTTTTTGCAAAGTGTATTATTTTAATCTTCCAGATGAGCTTTTTCTTTGTGTTCCTACCTTTGCAACCACCGGTATACCTCAGCACGATCATAAATTAGGAGTTTGTTGTACACACTACAAGTGCCAAACGCTCAAGCCCATATTGTGCCTATAGGTGCTGAGAGGTTCCTGGTGGGGTTTTCCCTGTAACTGCCACTGGCACACCTGACAACGTCATGAGGGATCTATTTCCGCTCTTAGATGCTTGGATACTTTGCACACCTTGTCCTTCAAGGTCAGGCAGAATACCTGTTCCAGCTGCTGTGCAACATATTCCTTTAAACCCTTCTTGAAAGAGATATTTTTGTATCTTGAAATACAAAACATATATTGTTGTTGGGCCGCTTCATTAAACTTTCTTTACTGTACCTGAAACCTGATGTCCATTCTACCTGGCTTAAAAGTACAGTAGTTACCTGCACAAGTACTCAGTGGTTGTGAAGAGCTGAAGCAGGAAGGTCTTTCCAGACAATCCTCCTTTGACTTCCTTCTCCTCTTAACTACCTCTCCCTCCTTGCTTTTTTACCTAGATATGGACGACTTTGCTCTGAGGTTTAGCAGTGCTGAAGGGAGCAGAATAGATGCCTGAACATACATGTTACATCCTCCTACCTTGGTCAGGTGTGGAATACAAACACCATTTCACATGCAATTAAACCTAGCTAGGAATTAATATGATCCCTAAATGGGAGGTATAACTGCACAGGAACTGCAGACACACTCAAAATTCATTCCCTTTCTTACCTAAATATAGAAAGATTAAGATCAAAGGGCTGGCGCTCACCATTTTCTACCCACCAGCAGAAAAATCTGCAGGTTTTGATGTGCTCAAAACAAAGCACATTCCAACATGGTACACTTCTAGGGTAGCTAGAAAACAAAGTCCCTTGCCTTTTGAAAAACAAGAGAGAGTGTCTGAAAAACTAAACATAGACTAAAAGACAGGAAGCCAGAAAGGACTAAAAGGAAAGATATTTGTTAATGCTCAGCTTGTATCATATTTGCCCTGGCCAATACCAGGAATATCGGTATTGTAATGCTCTTTGTAATGAGCTGTCTGTAGGTGAGTGAAGTAACTGGGAGAAGAGAGGACCCTCCTCATTCAGAGACACAGGTGAACACTGTGTCTTAAGATAAGATTTAACCTTTACCAGAAAGAAGTATCTCTATAATTTATCATTACATGATAGTTGTGACTCGAAGGCAGTGTAACACAGCTGTGCCCCAGCACCTATACAAAGGACAATTATGTGAACAGGTTTTTGTTATTTCACCTTTTTTTAAAAAATGCAAGCGGAGTGTTAGGCCTGTGGCTGTGCTTGAGTGGATGGCTCACGCCACCTACGGGGCAGCTTCAGTAGCGAGAGGTGTCCACTCTCAAGGACTTCCCGTGGAAAGCCAATACGGTTTTCATACTGATCAACAATTGCTCCAACAGACATTTGAATTGGCTGTAGTACCTGTCAGTATTTAAATATATATATACATCGATAAGAAGCATTTGCTCTTCAGACACACTGCTACAATCAAGCACACATTCAGTGTGCTTGATTTTATAAATGTATTTGCTAACAACTTTTTATCCCGGTTACAAATAAAGATACATAAACATCTAATTCTCTTCCAATTATTGGAAACAATATTAGTTATGTTTAGAAACAAATTAGTTATGGTGACTGTATCTAGAATTAGAAAAATTATACAGGATGGGTTTTAAATGTCAAGCCCACTTTGTCTACTGAAGACTGCAGCAGGGATTCTAATAAAACTCCAGACAAAGCTTGCAAAGCTAACATTGCTCATAAGAGCTGACTATCCGTGAACTGCCCAGTGCAGTGTTTGCATTAGGCCTAGATTAATACCAGCGTGCGGCTTCGGTGCTAAAGAGAAAAATGTCTTAGATTATAGCTGTAGAAATAGTACCTTTTCCTTAGGAACAACAATATTTCCTTTATACCACCGTGCAAGTGCCAGCCTTTCCACTGCTTTCAGAGGCCCATTTCGATCACCTGTTTCAGGTCTTTTTCTCCACTCATTTGCACTACCTAGTCCTTAACTCGTAAGTAGGTGAGCTCCAAAAGCAGGGCACAGCCTGAGCAGCAGAGCCTGAAGGCGGGGGCCCCTGATGGTGGTAGAGGTCCTTCCCCCAGCTCCCTACCAGCAAAGGGCTAATCCACAGGGGCCAGGGCAGCCCCTGGGACAGCAGGCCCCAGGCTGGCTTGCTCTGCCACCCTGGGAGAGGGTGGAGGTGGCGGAACCAGCAACTGAATGGATGAAGACACGAGGGTGGAAGCATCCCTTCCCCACCCAGCACTGGAAACAGTGTGTGGCAGGAGGCCAGTGCGTGCAAAAGACACGGCCTCCTCGTGCATTTTACCCAAATCATGCCCTGCTCTGTTTTCTTTCTTTCTTCAGCAAACTGGGCTGTGTACAGCATGACAAGGACTTATGTGATTAAAACTGAAGTTAAACAATTACTCTAGACCTTCTTATGCTCTTTTCTCTTTTTAATGGACTAATCCGCATCAGGCTAGTGCGATTTTTGCCAAGTCCTTCTTTACCCTCTTCATCTCCTTCCCCCCAAGACTTTTACAGTTTCACGGAATTCCATATTGGCAAGTTGGCAGTAAGGAAGGCTTCTGCACTGTTTCTCAGGAGATGGACTAGCTAGAAACAAGAAGCAGTTGTTGTTTCTGCTCAGCCATGTTATCCCAATTTTACACAGGGACAGTGCCATCGATACAAAGGAAGATTCTTCTAAATTCTACTACTCAGAGATGAGTATCAGGGCCTAAATATTTATTCCTCTCTCACAGTGTGCAGTGTTGTTGTAAAGTTTCCTTCCAGTAAGACCCATTTCTTCTTATAGTTTTTAGTTTGGTTTGGTTTGAAGTGAAGCACACATTTTTCTAGGACTGAAGCATTTCTGGAAAAGGCTCTGAAAAAGGTTGCTCTGGTGGCTTTAAAACTGCAGTGAAATAGGTACCTTACAGAAGCAAGTAATTTCAGGTGGCTCCAAAACATACAAAGTAGTGATCTAATCCAGGATAAATGATAATGTCAAGACAAATAAATGTGTCCCTTTAATTGTAAAGTACTATTCCAGCTCTTAATGGCATTGTAGACTGCGAA
The DNA here is from genome assembly GCA_013400535.1 of Scopus umbretta. Lineage (NCBI taxonomy): Eukaryota > Metazoa > Chordata > Aves > Pelecaniformes > Scopidae > Scopus > Scopus umbretta. Next base: position 7,934 of record VZTL01093310.1, read on the forward strand.
CGCAAATGCTCCTGAAAGCTGTTGTAATTAAGGGCATAGGGAGAATGCTTCTTACAGAAAATAGGGTTAAAATAGAGTTAATGAGTTGCATTTACTCAAACCAAGCAATGAACTCAGAAGAAGCAATGGCACATAGAATTTTTAAATAATACAGTGAGGATTCGAGAAAAACCAGGGATAGCACCGTCGGTTTCGTATTAATGGCAACTACGGTTCTGATTTGCATGGATGAAGTAGAAAAACTGATATGAATAATTACTTTAGACACTATGATATATACAAAAGCAAGGCTGGGAAAAAAGAGCAGGCTAAATATGGCATCTAGCATGAAAAAAAAAGCAGCTCCAGTCCTGGGGTCCCCAGATCCAAATCCATCTGATTTTGCTTAAACAAACAATGTAGGGGGGGATGTCCTGTTTTAATTTCTTCTTTGGACTCCACTATATCATTTATCTTGAGTGCTCATCTTCTTGACAAATACATTTTCAGGAAACTATTCTTTCAGGTCTTATAGCCCTGAAGAGAACCTGAATAAATGTGTCTGCTCATCAAGACTGACTCGCAGTCTCTGTGTGGCTTTATTTAGAGATTCACAGAGATCTGTAAACAGTCAACTGCAGGGACTGGAGACTGTGAGGAACAATGTAGTATATAAAAGAGCTTACTGCCACCAAAAGTTTCTTCTCTCTGTAAATTAGTGTTACACGTTCATGAGCATGAGAAAGATAAGACTGATGACTTCGTATAGCCCTCATTAAAACGCTCAAGGTACTTCTTGCAGCATCACTTAGAGCTGAGTAAGGAGTTTCAGACCCATTTTGCAAATGAGGACCTGAAGGAGATTGACAAAGTGTAGCAGTACCTATACAGCAGTCCCAGAAGCATCTGCAGTGTTTTGCAGAGGTATCAAAGATTTAACCAGGTAGCATGGGTACCACTAGCCAGTCAGGCTGCACCATCTTGAAGCTCACCACAGGTTCGGTTGCCAAGTTATTTGTATTCCTGCATTGTAGACCTGATCTGGAGTCCTGAACTCCTGGATCAGAAGTCAGAAGCCCTGGGTCCTTCCATGCTTTTTTTTGCACCAATTTTCTGTGGTTGGACAAAGATCAAACATAATAGTGTGTGTAGCCAGCACACAACATAAGTGATCACTTTGGTTAAATTATAAAAAAGGTTACCATCTAACTTGTCCATGTCGTGTTATTTGGCAGAACTAATTAAAAATACTGAACTCCAGATATGTCCTAAATGAGATGTGTGAACTGAGGGACCTTAAGATGCTGCAAGAAACTCCGCTGCCTGTTGGTTTGCTTCTCCTCATTGCTCCTTTCCCTCTCTAATACAAACCGTAATGCTCAGGGTGGAAGAAACTTGTGAGCGGCGGTTAGAACGTGCCAAAAAGCAGGAGCTAGGGAGTGATAGCAGGCAATACACACACGTGCAGAGGGGGAGTAGGGGCTGGTGGATCAATCAGGCCTGTCTTTTCCATAGGAACAAAAAAAAAAAGGTGTTGTAAGCAACATTCCCAAGGTCATAGAGGTAGTTTTGAACAACTTTACACACATGGTTAAACATTTCTAGTTCTTTTAAAACTTAAGCCTGCTGCTTAAGCGATGGTGTCCAGACATATCGGATCAGGACTCACAACAGAATTCTGCCAATCCCTACCGTAGCCCCGTGACATGAGTAAGCAGGCAGGATTCAAGTCCAACATAGGAGTTTTTCTCAGAGCCAGGGGCAAATCCATTATTTAACTCAGCAATACCAGCCAGTTTATAATCCACCTTTGGTCTTTTTCAGAGATACTATCATGTCTAAGTCTATCCTTAGGAATTCATTGGGAACAAGTATAAGCCAGCTATTTCCTTAGTTCTCTAGGGGCAGCATGTCCTCATAGGAGGCAGGAACAGTATTTCACAATTCCCATTTTCTAACCCCCTCCCCTCCAGCACTGTAGGAAAGAAAGAATATCGTATGAGAACAGTAAACATCCAGCATGTGCCAGTTTCACCATTTTGATTCAGAGCGTCAGCCCCACATTCAGAGATAGCAACTGTAGGAGTCTGTGTTGTATCTGCAGTAAAAAATGTTGGCTTTTCTGGATCTGGACACTGCCACCTCAGCTCATTTCTAATGCATGTGCTTTGGCAGCACACAGCTGAGCAAGGCCACAGATGTGCATTTTGAAATGTGGTAACCTTCAAATTGTGTTTTTCTTGAGAATCATGTATATTATAATTACAAGGAAAAAAGATGGCACCGCCGCATTTCTTTACAAAACAATTCAATTTAGGATTATTACTTTGAGTCAGTGAGGCATCATCACCAAGAGCGAACAAGACTGAACGATGACTAAGTTTAAAGTGTCTTTGTAATGAGTTTAACACATTTGGAAGCCCTGGGTCCTCCCATGCTTTTTTTTGCACCAATTTTCTGTGGTTGGACAAAGATCAAACATAATAGTGTGTGTAGCCAGCACACAACATAAGTGATCACTTTGGTTAAATTATAAAAAAGGTTACCATCTAACTTGTCCATGTCGTGTTATTTGGCAGAACTAATTATATAATTAAATGGGTTCAAATATCAAAAACATATGTATCTGCTTACATTTATACTTTTTTTCCATTTACAAAGTGATGCTTTTGTTAGAGAATAAAATTCAATGAGCTTCATATGTACTGGTGGAGTTCTGCAACTCAATTATTTCTTCATCACAATGGCAAGAGAAACTCCAGCACTCAAATAATCTAGAAGATTTATAGACCTGATTGCAGCGCTGACACTTGGCCTACAGAGCTCCCTAGCTGGCCAAAGAGAAGTAGTCTTTTCCACAGGTATGAAGCGGGTTGCCCGATAGCATCAGCTAAGCCGTGGTGAAGCTTACGAGCAGAAACATTTACAGCCCTACTTCTAGCTAAACTAAGAAATCTTTGAAGTATGACGTGTTGATTTCAAGAAGCAAACTTCTGCAGGAAATGGGATCCACATGCATGTTTTCTTGGGAGTTCCTTGTAGAACAATAGTCAAGTCTGAACATAAGTAAGTATTTTTAATTTAATCGATAGGTTTACTTTACAGGTTCTTCCCTCATTCTCCTACTGCCTGTAGGACTGTACATCAACAGAGACACCAAAGTCTGCTTTCATTTAATTAAATGGGATCTTTGTTGCCAGTTTTAAAAAAAAAAAAAAATCAGATATATGAAATAATGTCTGTTCTCATGACATCTCCAGCCCAATTTCCAGGAAGAATTTGGGATAGTTTTGAATAGATGAAAAGAATGATAAGAAAAACATTTCCTTCAAAAAAATGAAAGGAAAGCAACACTTGCACTTATCTTCCAACTCTTTGGGAATTTTCCTTTTAGCTCAGAGGGGTTAGGCAATTAAAGCTGTTCATCTGTGACATCCCATTAAATGTCATCATTAGCAAGACAAGATGCAGTAAAATGGAAATGGTTACAATCACTGCTGTCCACTTCAAACCAGATACATATAACCACTGTGATCATTTCTACAGCAGAACACCAATATCAATAAATTGATCACATCAAAAAATTAGGACTCAGTGATATTGGTTACTCTGTGAAGGAATAATAAATAGGAATTACCTCCACGGCAGTCAAAACGCTACTGTAACTGAGGACAGAATCTGGGCCAGTGGATACCTGTTTACTCAGCTACGTAATAGTAGGCCAGGGTTTGGGTATTCTTAAGCTAATACAAACCAGAGCGATTCTAATTTTACTGCCTGAAAATGGGAATTTCATAGATCTAAATTGACATTTGTTCCTTGTCAAAATATTTTGCACTGGCACTTACTGTTGGAAAGACCAGTTTTTCCTACTGCCAAGAACTGAATAAAACTCAGCCAAATTCTTCAGTCTTTAATTGAGCAAAATTCTTATTGTAGATTTGCTTGATTGAGAAAAATAGGCCATAGTCTACTGCATGGCTAACTGTCTGGGTATATATATAAGAGTGATCCATTTAAAAATATTTAACAACTAGCAAACTTTATACAGGTTGTAGTTCTCACTAAAAATTAATGGGGTTATCTATATACGTCGAACTGCCTGTCTGCCCAAGTGACCAGTTCCCCGACTGTTGAATTTCACAAGCTTCTAGTGTTGCTAATTGTCACATGCAAGTAATTAATTGAGTCACATGAGAAAAATCTGTTCCAGATCATGTAGGGTTTTTCTTTACAGTTGTGGAGGGTGGAGGCCTGAGTTACTGAACTCTAGGAAATACTCTTTTTTTTTTTT
>VZTL01093381.1:0-22634 GCA_013400535.1 Scopus umbretta
AAAAAAAAAAACAACAGAAAAATATTTCTGGTTTGTTTCTTCCCTTCCCCTCTCCTTAACTGAGGAAAATATCCTTCGCTGTTTCAGAAGTCTAAAAATGAAACATCTCACAATGCTCCAGGATAAATCTGAAAGCATAAATAATGGTATGTATCTATATTTGAATACAGTTTAATCTATATTCTACGTAGATATTAAATTCTGTCTATATAGATATGCATGCATATGTCTCTCTCTATATATTTTGTTTTCAAGCATGTAAGGATTTCATTTCACTGTTCAAATAACATTCACTAGCTGCAACAGCCATCAAGTTCTTCCGGCCTTTAGCCAACTACAGGCGAAAGTTTATTTGTACCAGCAACCTCAGCAGCCTAAGTAAAGGGCACCCTTGGGGTCTGGCTTGTGTAAGTGGGGCTGTCCGTGACCACGGCACAGCAGGGCTGGCTCTCATGGCAGAGGATGCTTCTGGGTCCTTTCCTGCGCGCTCCCGTGGCGCTGTGGGGTGGCAGGTCAGGATAACGAAGGAGTCGCTTTCCCTGCAGAGTTACGGTAAAGGCAAAGCCGCTGGTACTCCCTTCAGAAATGTTTTTCATCACTTCAGAAACGCTGTCTGTGGGAAGATTGTTCCTCTGACACATGAAGCAAGCTCTCCCTCCCCAAACTGGGAGTGTTAGGGATAAATGCTAAGTGTGTGTGTGTGCACGTGTGCATGTATAACATCCAGCCTCTTAAATTTTAATCGAGCTCGTACACGAGTTTCTCTGGTGATGGTGTAAGTGTCGGAAATACAAAGCATGCACGCACCCCTCCCAGCAAATGAAACGTGTCAGCAAGTGCTGCAATCAATAACAATATAATATTCTTTCCTAAATAATGGTACAGCAGCAGAAGTGTGTAAGACAGTGATGAATTATTCAGCAGGTCTGCTTTGCTTCTACATTGCTCCTTCCATGCTTTAAGCTTTCCTACAGCTGAAACACCTGGCACAGCACTCTCTGACTTCATCTTCTTCTGAATACCTAAATCTCTTTCTTCCCTTGTATAAAAATTAAGTTACCTAAGTGCCTAAAGCTTTAAACAGCCTTCAATGGCAAAATTGTGTGACGTCTCGAAGTTTTTAAGTGCCTTATTTCTACTTGATAGTTTCACATGGAGATTTGCTACGTATGTTAGCAGGCAGCTGCATATTAAATATTTTTAAAATTAAATGCTTCAGACTATGGAGAATTTAATTCACTAGAGGGTGTATGACATTCTGGACAAAGTATTCATTAAAAGACACAAGGCAGATGCATTCAATTGGTTAAAATGAAAGCCCAGGTTATGAAATGCTTATTTAAATTGAATAGTATGCTGCTCCCGCGGAGCTAGAGTTGATGGAAGATACTGTTTGGCATTAGCTAGAATACAGTACCTACTAATTTAGTTTTGTAAAATAAAATGATGCGAGGCATTTTCATCTAATGCTCTAAAAACGCATATATATTTTAAGTACATGTCTTGCAGCATGTAATTGAATACAGATTATTATATGAACTTTCTAACACCGAACAAGTGTTATAAAAGTTAAGCTATACATGCAAAACTATGGTTCACAGAAGAAAGGTAACTTCTGGAAAATGAGCAGGAAAAAGAGTTGAAACTTTTTTTTTTTACGGTCTCAAAGAAAACAGTGCATTTTGTTTCTGTTGTGTTTATTTAAGCTATTCTGGAAATTATTTAAATATTTTTCTGGGTAGTGACACATTTGTATCTAGAGATGTTCATCTAATCTGTCATTCAGCTAGAGATGGTGAGATACCTCTTAACGTGTTTCATACGCTGTGCGCAGCTCACTTTTAAATGCCACAAGCAATGTAAATCCGTCATCTCTCCTTGGGAAGCTGCCTGATTCTGTAATCCATCTTATCACTAAGTAGTTTCTCTGATACTCAAGCTGTATTTCTCCTGCTTGATTCATGTTCTACTTCCCATTACGGTGTGTTAACTCCCCCTGCCCCTGCTATCAAATGAACAAAGTCCGATTCCTACCTGTACGAGCTGCTGACTGCTCCGAATGGAACAGCAAGAAACAAATAACCCCCCACCTCAGAAGGTCACCCCTGTGACCTCCCTGCCGTCATGCCATGCCTTCGACACTTGCTACTGTCCACTGCCAGGAACAGGATGTTTGCTGCGACCCCAGAAAGCTCTTTTCCTCTTCTAGGAGACACTGCTGGATGGCTACTGAAACACCTCAGCACTCTCGGAAGAATAGGATAGTTTTAAACGGGAAGCGCATTAACTCTCGAGCTCTTGCATAAGGAAGGTTTATAACAGCACTGCTGCCGAGGAGCAGAGAGGATGCACGCAGAGTGAAGTCCCAAGGTTTCGACCTAGATTTCAGTCAGCGGGAGGCTGCGTCAGAAAATAAAAATTGGCCGTCATTCAGCGCCCTTGACGGAAAGGCTAGAGGCCTGAGTGAATGAGGAAAATGAGGTGCAACCTTGCCTTTGCGCTGCTCTCCGTGTAGCAAGAGGGTGGGAAGTGACGGTGCGTTTGTTTGTCTGCAGCACTCTCTGTGATCATGCGTTCAGAGCAAAAAGATCTCCTGCGTCAAAAAAACTTCGGCTTTGAGCAGGGAAAATGGGTATCTGACTCATGACCACTGAAAGAGCAAATCTTTGTTAAACAAGCCGTTGCATTTGAATAGTAAATTTTGGAAAAGTTGGCTGGGAAATCTATGTAAAAATACTTATGCAAAACCACTTACGCACAAACTATACTTTCCTACCAGAATCCTTTCTTGTCTCCCTTTGATTCCAGAAGCTGAGACATGACCTGTCTAGTCACTGTAGTCATTAGAATACGTTGACAAAGAAGCAATTTTCTCAGAGCAGTTTTATTAACTTTGGCAAATGGAAATTAAATTAACTGCAAATTTTCACAAATGCAGTTACTCCAGCAAGTCCAAAACATGAAGGAGAAACAAAATGCATTAAATATAAATAAGTACACGAAGATCATAACTGTCCCTCCCTGTATCAAAGTGAATGAGCAAATAATGCCATTTCTTCTACCTAGAAAATAACTGTTTTCCATAAATCTTACATGTCCTCAGGACAAAATAAAACTCTTGTTTCTGTTATATAGAGGAGCATATTTTACTAAGGGAAACAATGACAAGACCACATATGAAAATATATTGTAAACTGTTATCACTTCAGTGAAATGATAAATCAGGTTATATAATCTCAGGTGACAATTCAGATCTATTACAACTATTATCTGTGTTTATCCAAACTCTTCTAATCTTAAATCATCACAGCTGTTCACTCCTTCAAGTTCCAGTGAAATTTGTGTATTAAATAGGTCTCATAAAACAAAGTTACAATTTGCCAACTGAGAATGGCACAACAATGAAATGATCTGATCTTATTTTAAAGGGCTTTTGACAATGGCTGCAATAGCTCATTGTAACTATCCTATTTGCACTACAGCATCTTCCCAGAAAAGACCTATTTTCTTTTAATTTCTTATATTATTGAACTTATTAGAAGCACTGGATTGAAAGCTTCTCTCTCTCAAATATACCAGTGATAAGTTTTTGCTGTGAAACTTACTGGAATTTTCATTAGTACAGATGTAACTAAAGCGACAGAGGTTAATGTCCAAAATATTTCCTGAATACTGGTGGATGGCCAGTACTGCTGATGAACAGAAGCCAAACTTTGAATAACCTACTTCAGATGGACATCCAGAGTCAAATCTAGTTCCCATTTCCACCTTGACACAGGCAGATCCTGTTCACACTGACAAGAATTTGCTTAACAAACAAAAAGCGTTTGGAGGAAAAAAAGCCCTTGTGTACATGGACAGCTGAGGGAACAGATCATCTGCAATGCATCCTACCATGTGAAGGAAACCTTGTAATGGGTGTCCAGACAGGGAGCATGCTGAGATGGCAATGCCTAAAGCTTAGGCGGGAAGCTTTGTTAGGAACAGGGAAGCCAACCAGGATTTGAAATCATGTTTTTAAAATTGACATACAAAAACAGCTGAGAACTTTAAAAAGAAAAAAAAAAAAAAAGACAAAAAGGTGAAGATGTCTGCTCCCTCCTAGATTAACTGTAAGGGTTTCCAGTGTGGAGGCCCTGTACTTCATGCTCTTCTTACCAGTTCCTTGGTAGTTAGGCAAGACTCCCTTTTCACAGGTATTACACGAAGTAGAAACATTCCTCCTAAATTAACCAATCTCATACAATTATAATTTTGCTACTGGGTTCTAGGAATTATGTGACATATAACAGCAACTTCAACAGAGTTCAAAGCTTTTCTCTGTGTACACTACGGAGACACCTGTCCAAAAGAAAAACAGAAAATAAAAGGGGGGGAGGGGAAAGGGGGTTTTAATGATCTTATTTGATAAGTAACTGAATAGGCTTAAGGAGGCATGTGTTCTTTTTCTATTATAGCTACAAATTTCTTATGTCATCTTCGCTAAATCGCTTAATCCAGCATGTTTGCCAGCTCAGAGGAAAGGACAACAACTTCCTATTTCACAGAAGACAGTGGCAATAAATAGCTAAATTCAAACTGTCATGCTGAGACGATACAGTGATACGGGCAACAACAGCTTCTAACCACATTTCTGATGCCACCAAGATGGCATAGCCACTCCTTACCATCATGTAGTAGCTCAGCCTCTGGAGAGTCCTTTTTTGGGTTACAGATCTAGGTGATACAGTCTCTTTCTTACACAGAAGTAAGCGAACCCAGAAGTCCAGTGCTGCATAGGAAACTACTTTGTCCTGAGGTTAATTTAAAAAAAATAAAACAATTATATATGAAAATTCTAATTTCCCTCAGCAAATCATTTTGTCTTGAGGCAGGAAAGAATAAAATCTGTGTAAAAATAGGGGTTTGTCCTTGTATATACTTTGAAATATGTTCTTTCTACATGCATTAAATTCTTCTTTAGCTACAAGTATTCCTCATAGACACTCACAGACTGTTTAGAGCACATTTTTAAAAAAGCTGTAGATATTAAGTGTGTATATACCAGTTCTAATCTGACAGTAGTCATTAAAAAAGAGATCGGTTAAATTAGTTTTAAAAATAATTTTCTTTTTCACTATCATTTTTTCATGGTAAATATGTAATTTTAATTGAGTATTTCATCTGATATGGCATACAAATACATTTAATGCAGTTTGTTTTGCAGCAGTTCAAATTACCTGCATTCCCAAGCAGAAAAACAGTTCCTGAAATTTAAACCATTAACTGGAGAAGAAACAAGGTCTACGAACATCTTTGGACACAATTCAGCCCACTTAGAAGCATTTCAAAAGCTCTTTGTGGTTCACCTCATAAAGCTTCTGCCTCTGGTCCCCAAGACTCCTGCTTCAGAAGTCTCCAAGTAAGATGCATGATGCATGCACAGAAAGATACATGATTCTTTGTATAAAGGGCTGTATTTTACAGCACCTGCACAATAAGACTTTAACATAGTGTGGAGCGTTTTGGCAGTACTGCGGTAAAAATCTACATCCACCGTCCAACTACTCACAAGATTCATCTTGCATAATGTTATGTCAAGATGTTTGTGTTATAAGTTGGGGTAGTCACTAAATGGTCTCGTATAGCAAAACACCCAGGAATCCCTGAAACATGATTCATCTCTTTTACTTTGCCTGCCTGTGTTAGGATGGATGGTCCTTTGGAGGTGCCTCTGGCCATTGACTGCATAGTGAATCAGTGACCACTATGTTATTAATGTAGGCAGCTCCATGAATTAGAGTAGTTCCAGGCCAGCATCTGTACATCGTAACTCTTGAAGCACATAGAAAAAAATATCATATAGCTTCTCCCCATCTCACATCTTCACAGTCCCCCCTTGCCTCACCAACTGCAATCTTGGCACACTAGCAGTCATACAAAATACTTATGCAAAAGACAATATACTTTGTTTGATGCTTTCATCATATTTCTTGCTTTGTGCTCCTTTTAAAGCTTGTCTCATCTGTATTATTTACTTTGCCATAGAAATTATTATTTTTTTGATGTTCAAGATCTTTGACAGCTGACCTTCCACCTTTCTGTCAATTTTTCCTCCATACTGAGAGTTTGACCTCTGTTTCTGATGAGTCTGTGAGCCCAGCTTCTGCCTCCTATTCACTTTCAAACAAATACCCCTCTATATGTGTATCAAGCTTGGTGAAATGCCTCCTAGCTACCCACTTAGAAAGCTAGTCCATTCTTCTTTTTTAAATTTTCACTTACAATTGTACGTTGCCATAAAATAACTCCTCGTTTTTCTGTTTTCCACTGCCCCTTTGATTTTATACAGATTTTAATTCTGTGTTATATGTAAGTGTTGGGGGCAGGAGACATCTTTTTAATCTCTGTATAGAACCCAGTCAATTAATTTTTGTTTCTAGGTGTTATATAGTGAAAAAAACAGACAATAGAAACACCAACTTGAAAAATTAGCATTCTTTCCTGAGCCTCATGTCTTCCTTTGCAAATGGAAAGCATGCTGTTCTTTTTCTAAATTTGCCTAGTCTTCCCTTTTTACCACAATTTAACACTGGAGAGCTCTATGAATTGTTTTTGATAGGTACATGAATTTACTACATTACAGATTGAAAAAAAGGTGTCCAGCTTTGTCAAATATAATTGAATAAAAGCATCCTAATTTTGGTTCTTGCACTGGTGTCTCAGCAGAATGTTCTTCTTGTTCCCTGTTAGAACAATAAATATAGAACAAGGAGTTTAATGGTATTCTTTTTTAGACCAAACTGATGGGGTGAAGTAATTGCTTTTGGTGCTCACAATATCTGTAGCTAGATGAATTTACAAGGAAAGCACTTTAGCCTTAGAGCAAAATTATGAATATATATCGGGCTCCTGCGTTACATTTATTGTCTCCAGTACACAAAAATCAACTTTGGCATAACATGAAGAGAGAATAACCAACAAACTATCTCCTGAAGTAGAAAACTATTATTTAAAGTGACAGTCTCACCCCTCTTTTCCTCTAAATAAAGGACAAGGGTCTAAAAGAATCATCTATCCTTTTTCACCTCTCTCTGTAGTCTGTTCATAAGGAGACTGCCATTAGGCATAGCACTGCTGACACCAACATTTTATATGATACTTCTGATGACAGCTATTAATGCACCGTCAATAGGAGACTTACAATACTAAACATGCATTAAGGAGCTACTACTGTCTAGCTGTCTGGAATTTCTCTAAAACAATCAAGGGAACTGGCAGAAGTCCTGGTTTGCCATCACGTATAAACCAAAACAATTTGCATTCATCTAAAACAGCAAGGAATAAGGCTTTCATGATGCTAATTGGGGGAAAAGTACTCTTTAAAAGCAGATTAATCTTCAGATTAATAAATGGTTTAAGATCATACTTTCAGAGAGAAGATGACTGAAACCTGAATAAGTGGATGAGTGTACAGTAACTGATAACAAACCTTTAAATCAAAAAACATAACTGAAAGGACTGCAAACCAATAAACTAAATATGATGGACTCTCACTGTGGGTATCACTTACTGTCTGACAGTATTGGGCAAGTCTTTCACACATTAGTTACAAGCCATGACAGAAATTTTATTCCCCCAGATTTTTCTTAACGTGGAATATACAATTTAGGAACCATTTCAATACATAATGTCTCTACTTAACTTCCAGATGATATCACTTTATGGCACTGCTCTAGCATAGTAACTTAGTTTGAGAAGGCTGATATAAAATGCTTATGACCATAGGGAAGGAAACAAAGAACAGGAAGCACAGACAGATGAAAAGAGTTGCATGTACATTTTGGGAATACACACAATAGTAACTAGTGCAAAACTCGGAAATATACAGAGAACCACAGAACAGACATCCTAAGCCATATCAAAGCTATGTTTTTATGCAGTGTACTCAGAAAGAGTACTATATTCAAACTGTGTGCCAAAAAATACCAAGCATAATGAGGCAACTCTTGTCAAAATCTATTCCTAAAAACACAAGCTTGTCATATTCTAAAAAATATTATTTTCTGTGTGGGTTTCTTCTTTATTTTGCTTCAAATTTTCCAAAGTTTGGGAAAGGGTTGTTTCCATATATATGACTCTTTGTTTGTGTTCATATCTGGAAGCAGAGCCTAATTAGGAAAATTAAGACACTGATATTTTCATGTGTATCTAAATACCCCTCATAAAATCCTGCCCGAGTTTTATTTTCATTTGAAAAGGAAAGAGCTTAGACTGTTGCTGGGAAATTAATCCTTGCTTTCACTTCTTGTTTTGGCCCCTCAAACAGAAAGTTAACTTTTGAAAGGTTAATTTTCACTATAATTGCTGTAAAGAGGCTGCCCTCTAAAAGAGCCTTGTTTCCTAGTCAGACAATGGCTTTATCAGGGAGCTTACTTTCCAGCCATTGAAATGTTCATGTCAATGTCATGTTGAAATACCATCATACTCATGCCAAGTTAATGAGAAAGAGTGTTAAGGCACTTACTGGAGCTAAGAGTCTTACTTTTCTCTCTTTTACAAGCTGTTTCTGAGCCAGCTTCACATTTGATACAAGCCAAATTTGTTGGGAAACAAAATGTGTGATGGCTTTGCTGCCATATAAGGAAAAGCATTGCGAGCAACCATTTGTAATTCCTGTTGGATAGCAAGAAAATCTGCAGAGAAGGATCTTTTAGATCTTTCATAACCACCATTAGTCCCATAACCTTGTATTCTCTTCCCTTTACCAACCAGTGAGGATGACAGATCTTGTCAGACTTTGAGTCATGCTCCCTCAACAGGGGACAGAGAGAACCTGGGCATTTTGCAGGAGTGTCTTTCCCTCTTAGGAAGTGGAGACCTCACAGTAATGGTGCAGAGCAGTAGATGTGACCTCTTACCCACCAAGAGGCAATGGCATGATGCTACGGGGTCCATTTTAGAAACACAGATATTGTCTCGGTGGCAGGGTACTGTCTTTGGAGGCTTAGGTTTTTGGGGAGAGGACTGGAAGATGAGCGTGCTTTGGAGAGTTCTAGAATGGGAGAAATCCTAATTTACTAGGCTTGAGATAACTGCAAGGTCATCACTCCCAGGTGTTAGTATTTGCAGACACTGCAGTAATTTTGACTTCACAGGAGCCAACCCTTGCCATCTTATGAAATCAGTCTACAGAATGACAAATTACCTCCTCTGTACTGAACTGGATCCAGGGTGGAGCTGACTGTACAGGAAACTATCACTTTAAAATAAAAAAATCCATCCAAGGTACATTTTTAGGATGATGTCAACTAAGACATACTACATTATCTGGAGAATGTCTGAGAGAGACAGCAGGAGGGGAATAGCTACCGCTCTTCATCCAAGAGTTCTGGCCATTAAATTCTCATGCTAAAGAGTTATGTGGATGGTGGGCTGGATGCAGGTATGACGGTAGGAATGATGCTGTAAGCTGTTTATTCTATACGTTGCACAAGATAAACAGAGAACTGGCTGGAGTTTTTAAATTGATTGACATAAGAAAGTTTTAACGGTCCAGCAGGACTCCTTTGAAAAATATCATATATTCTTCCTATCATTACAAACCAAAAAAATGTCTTTTAAACAATTTTAAAAGAAAAAAACGAGGAGGATGAAAGTTCCCTTTTGCATAAGCAATCAAGAATCTCTTACACCAGTGGTCAGCTAGGCCCACAGAGAGAGAAAATATCCTGTTACTAGGAATTTCTGGTATTTATTACATAGAGAAGAAAGGGAATATTTTTCAGTCATGTTCATCTCAAAGTTTGCAAACATCTGTTTACAAGGACTATGATGCCCAGGAGCAAAGTAGTCAGAATGGAGAGGCTGACAATTTGTGTTTTGGATAGGATGCTTAGCCCTGTCATCCTTCTCACTGAGGGATCCCTGGAGAGATCTGGAAAAAAGATTTGTGTAAGTCACTTGCCCTGGACAAAGCATGGGGCATTGAAGCCATATATTTCCAACATATTTGCCATTAAAATATAAAGAATTTGATCCATACCTGCAGGAAAGCAACCCTGCAATGCTTAGATGGATGTGGATTGAGCTGTGAAACTATTTTTCACATTATATGTTTTAAAGAAGTTTTACTCTTTCAACCTGAACTAAAAGTTCAACTCAACAGTAACTACTCCACTATGGTGGAACAGATTAAATGGAAAATTACTTTTTTATTGTTTGTTGTTTTTGTTTTTTTTTTTCCTTTAGAAAAAGTCTTTTCCGGTAAAAAAAAACAAGAGAAATCTTTGTGGAATAAAAAAAGGACAGAACAAACAACTTGAACACAATTTGCACATTAAAGACTTGCTCTACTAAACTGAATAAATAAAGCAATCAGTTTTATGAAAGAAAACCTTCTTACCAGATAGAGAGATAATTTTCACCCCCAAGGAACTAATTTGCCCCAAACTGTATTGCAGGCCTGTCGTCAGCCAGCACCACTTTTCAGTAAAGTGAGAGAACTTTCCACATGTTTAAAATGTACATATAACTGTATTTTTCTGAAAATGTGTCAGGTATTTCTAAGTTTACAGTTTATATAACTTGATGATTTTTTTTTTCATTTCACATAGCTGATTTCATTCATTCTTAAAGTGTAGCTACAATGTTGAATTTTATCAGAAAGGTATGTACACATATAAATACTCATTAAATGTACCCATTGAGACAAATAGCATTTCTTTGTGCATTAGGATGTATTCTGAGCATCAGAAGAAGTAACAGATGCTCCGGTGTCAAACAACACAACTTGAAGCACGTACAGTGCGTCGTACTGTGGCTGATACATACCCAGTTCAGACTTCCAGATCACTTCTTCATGTAAGTCTCTGTGTATGGATGACAGCGTAGAGTTGGTGGTCTGCTGGCAGAACTTATTCT
Organism: Scopus umbretta; assembly: GCA_013400535.1. NCBI lineage: Eukaryota > Metazoa > Chordata > Aves > Pelecaniformes > Scopidae > Scopus > Scopus umbretta. The sequence continues at coordinate 10,903 of VZTL01093381.1, forward strand.
AATATGATTTAAGAGAGGAGCAGCTATTTCACAGGACTCTAACTCTCTAAGGAGCTATGATTCACTTAGATTGTTGTGTACATGATACACTGTACTGGAAGTAATGAGGAAAGAAGAGAGATGCTGTGGTTGTGACACTTCATGTACTAAATGGGACCTATATGTCCTTTAGTTTAAAGTTCAGGTTTCAGGTGAACTCTGAATGTCAGATTACTATGTGAATTTATGATCATCACTCCTTTTGCTCCAGGGATCCTACTTCCCCTGAGGACCTCATAAAAATATTTGCCCTGTCTCAACCTTTCATTTTGTTCAGCAAAGATCCATTGAAAAGGTATCTGTATCAAAGCTGCAGTCCAATGTCAGCCAAAAAAAAAGTACAAAAAGTTCTGCTGAGCTGCAACTCACTGCTCTGAGCTGAACAAAAGCTTCCTTCCTGAAGAACTGCAAAGGCTCTACTTCTGACAAAAGCTTGCTTTCTTTCCTAGCTCTTTAGGATTCAGCATCATGACTTCAGGGATAGCTGTAGACATGCAGAGGTTATGTGGAGATTCCTGAGATTGGAGATTCAGTTCCTGTTATATTTCATAAATCGCTGCACTACCTTTCTACGATACTTTTATTTTCAGGTAGAGAAGTCAGCCTGCTGAGACAAACCTTTCTGGAGATAGTCATCTTTAGAACTGGCATGTTGCTCTGGAGTTGTGTTCATCAAGTGCACCATCTCTTTCCTTAGAGATTCATAAATTAATTTCAGTTATTATACAGATGCAATTTTAAACATGGGTTTAACAATGACTATCATTTGATCTTGCCTCTGCAAACACTGTGGGGCCATTCCTGACAAACACCGGTGCTGAATTTCTAGCCAAAATCTAAGCAAGGTTTAAATGTCTTGGCAAGCTCCTTCGTTGATCTTTTCATAGCAAACACAGTGGGAAGAATCTCCAACATTTTTCAAGACCAATAAGTGCTACTGTTAGGAAGGCTTTTTTTGCTTCAGTTTAAATGCTGGGTATATTCCTTACTGTAATGTTGATTCATGCAAAAGAATAAACCGAGCACATCTACTAGTTCTTTTTTCAGCACCTTAAGTAATGGAAAGTAAAGTAATTTGAAAAACTTGTTCATTTTAAACTTGTGTCAAGAGGCTAAACTATACTAGCTGCAATTTTAATCACAGAATATACTCACATTTGTCTGACTTTATGAGGTACATGAAGTATAGGGCCTATTTGAAAGAAAAAGGTCATAAAAATGGGTCATAAGTAACTGAATGTTGTCCAAATGTAGCAAGCTGGCTCACGTTTTCACAGAATTATTTGAAGGAAACAATATTGAGCACTCATACTAGAAAAGAAATTTGCAAGACAGAACCAGAGTTCTGGTGTAAAGATTAATGCGGTGCACATAAAAGATATTGTTTTAGTTAAGCAAATCTACCTTAGCCTCATCTCACAAATAGCCTCACGTTCAGTCTATCTAACGTCCAATTTTCATTTCCACCATAACAATTTCAAAGTTAAAAAATGCAGTTCAAAATCTACAGCACAAAAGACGGAGGAGTTATTCTTCAAACCCGTTAGCATGGAATCGGACTTAAAGCTGCTCACATTTAGCACTATTGTATTTTTTCCCCACTGAGTTTATAACATTTGGTCAATTTATTTTCTTAAGTGCACATGAGCTGTTGAAGTGTCCTGCAAGTACTTCCACCACATTAAAAAAATGCCAAGGAAAATGTTTATGTACGATAACTGAAGTCTCTCATATTTGACTTCTTTTTTGTATCCGAACAACTGTGCGGAGAAAGCGTTATCTATTCCTTATGTTGTGAGAAGGCCAGCGAAGCTGCAGTTACAGCTGGTGGATCGCTAGTACCAACCCTGACCCTGAACCTCTGGGGAAAGGCTACGCATGCAGATGTAGCTCAAGTGGCGAGTTCAAGGGTAAGGCAGCCTTGCCTAACGCCATTACGCTGCCCGTAACTCATACAGCCCCTGCCTGGCAGAAAGTGCATCCAAGCTCGGTAGCTCTAACTGCTGAGGCAGTGCAAAGGAAGTTTTGCTTTCCAGTGAAATAAGAACAGCTTCTGTTAGTTCCCAGTGATAGCCTAGCTTTCAATAAACAGTAAGATATTGTCTGAGACGTTTAAAGTATTTAAATGCTTGCTCACTGGGCTTTGTGCTAGGAACACTGATACAATACCAGATGCATGAAACTATTTGTCATACTCACATAAAAGGCTGGAAATTATATTTACCATTCCATTATTGAATTTTCAGCTTGAAAAGTACAAGACTTGTGTAAGTACAGTCATACTGTTTTGAAGAAAGAAATATTGTTTAAAATATTTTGGACAAGTTATTTCTATGAGGTAAAAGAGATGAAACAAACAAACAAACAAACACACCCTTTAAACCCTAGCAAACATGAAAGGAAACAAAATGTTAGAATTAAACTGTCATTGGATGACTGCTTTCAAAGTTCACTGTCTTCATTGAATTCCCCATGAAGGGGTCCACAGATAACACAAGTATACATAATTAGCAACACAGAACTTTATTTTTAAGATCTATGTTTGCTTTCTATAAAGAGCATAATCTAACAATGTCATATCTAATGTGTACTCAGCAAAGATTGACAAAAGCACATACAATGGTTTTCTTCATCTCCAGATTATTGGGTTAGCTAAAATGTTCTGTGTGTGGGAAAGTTATAAAGAATTTATGGAAGGGCAATGTCTAATTAGTACCTGAAGTTGTACTGGGCTGCTGATTCTAATTAATAACACTTCCTACGTGTGTTCAAAGGCATTTAAGCAAAATGAAAGCCTTCAGAAAGGCATTGAAGTATTTAATGCCTAGATACTGTAGTGATAAGCCTGATATAAAGGCCTAAAATAGGTTAGACAGATTAGACTGGCAGATAAAACGGAGAGAAAGAAACCATAGGCAAATAAAATACATAGTCAGGTATGAGAGAGATAAATATGCTCGAAAAGAAATAAATACAGAGAGACAAAAAAGTGATTCAACTTGAGAAAAAGCTTGTGCTTGGTTATAAAACTACTGTAGTAGCACAGTTTTAAATATCATGCATGCTGTAAAGGAAAATATATCCATATAACATAGCTGCTTTAGATTAAAAACACCTTTAAAAAAAAAAAAAACTTTTAACTTTTTTTTTTTATAAGAGCAATTAACTTTCGCTGGGGGAATGTGTTATGCCGTACATGTGTTATACTGAACCAGCTCCTTCTCTGAGGAATCATATCAAATCCAAATAATCTGATCTTGCAAGAAATATTAGTATGCTACAGCATTAGTATGCTTAGTTGACAGAGCAAAATAAGGAATTGTAGGTCATCTTGTGCTGTTAAAATTGCCAAATGGCTTGTGACACCCTATTTTCTGTTTCTTTACAACTATATGTGGAGGTCAGAAGTAATATCTAAGTTGCAGACAATTAGGGTTAGATGAGATGAACCCCACCTTGAACATGGTTCTTGTCTTTCAGGGGATACAATCTCTGAGTAAAATGTCACATGCTTACATAAAGTAGCATATTAGAGAAAAATAGAAATATATGTTTGGCAATTCATAATGTTTGGTAATCTGAAGAAGCAAAAGGTCAAGCTGCAGCTGAAGTATCCATGAGATCACACGCAGGGTTTTCCCTTCCTTGCTCAGAGCCTGCAATAATCAGGGTATTTCAGGGGAGCAAAGAGATTGCTGTTTATTTACGCTGTCGGGTATCCAGGAGGGACGATACGAGCCCACTGAAGTTGCTGAGCGACTAAGGAGAAATGGATTATACCTTTCTGAAGACTATCACCCAGCCTCCTGGGATGTGTATTCAAAGGTGTGCCACTCCCAAGAAACCAAAGCGTGCGGTCCGAAGGCTGCACGCTAGCAATTGCTGCAAAATCTGTAGCGACCGTCGGGGATGAAGGAAGGGGAGCTCCAGAAGTGCTCGGGGACTTTTTTTTTTTTTGCATTTTCAGAGAAGCCTGAACACCTATGGAGAAACAACTCTGAGGCGACACTACGGAAGGGGGGAGTGACTGCACCCAAACAGCAATGAGCCCCCACTGCCCACGCTGAGCAGAAAGCTCATCAGCTGCCCACTGGGCCAACAGACCTGGCCTGTTTTAACACTTAACCAGATTCCCCAGGGCCGGCTACCTGCTCAGCTCAGCTTCAGCTGAAGAAAATTCAGTGGAGCTGGAGGGAGGTGGAGAATCCCTCGCTCCACAAGGCAGAAAGACAGCGAGGCGGATGTTAAGGAAGTTCCCCAGTAGGTGACAAGCAATCCTTCCTTCTAAGATTTTCATACATCTCTAATAGCAGCTCGTCCTGCATAGACTTCAAGCAGGCTGGGTCTGCGTAAACATCCCCCCCTCCCCTCTGCTGCACTGGGCCTCTCGCTTATCCCCCGCCGGCAGCTGTGGCTCGGGAGGCAAACAGTGGTCATGCTGTTCTGTGCACAATGACAGACAAATAAAAGAACAAGCAAGCTTGGGAGATTTCAAATCTAGAGCTGAGGGACTTCTCTGAGTTTCACTGCGCCTCTGTGATCCTCCCACTAAATGAGAGAGCTGTTTTCTTCAATAAATGAAGCCCATAATAAACATCTCTCCTCGTGTCTCTCCAGGGCCCGTAGGGAGCTCTGCAACGGTGGAGCGTAGAAATTTGCAGAAAGGTGTCCTCTGATGGATTTGACTTACATGGCACCAGTTGTTATAAACTGCCAAGAAATGCGAAATGGGATGTCTCATGACACCCATGGACTCTAGCCATTAAAAAAAACCGTATCAAATGCACATCTGAGCTTTATTTCAAAGAAATGTTTGATTCCATCAAACTATTTTTGAAGCATAAAGGTTTATTTATAAGGACTTTTTGCCTTTCATACCTCCCTTGTACACTCAATTCAAACTCCCTCTCCTTAAGGGCACGAAAAAAACTTCTGTGTTAATTAGCAAATTTAGATTTCAAGAAGTATTTTCTCACAGAATAATGAAATTGGAATATACTAAGTTGAAAATATAATGAAAATGTTTCTAAAATTGCAAAAGGCAAGACCAGGTGGTAACTGGACCTCTGGACATCTGCGTAGTTAGAATAAGTACGACAGAGGACAGGTTCAAAGTGTCTGGCCTCAGCAGGGTATTATCATGATACGTATTGTACATGCAGAACTTTACAAACTCTTGTAAATGTACTTACAAGAACCTAGCAATGCATGCTTTATAATCTGTAATCAGCCCAACATTCAAAGCTTGCTGAAATTAGAGGAGATCTGCTTTTCAGTAGGCTTAAGGTCAGGTCTTTTACATTCAGCACTTGAAAGTAAACTGAGGTAAGTAAGTCGCTGTCTGACCAATGCTTGCCCTTCCCCCTCATAAGGATGTATCTGCCCAGCCGTTCTAAAAATCACGCAAGTCTCTTTTAACAGCAAATACCAAGTTTTTGCTACTGTTAGAATTACACATCATTTAAAAGTGAGCTGAATTTCTGTTCTATCTTATGCATTATCAGCAAAATGATTTATCTAAACCTCAACTGCAGAATTTTTATTAGTAAGCTAAATGTGAAAGTCAGAAACATGGATTTTCAGATACTGTATTCACAGAGCTGGCAGTTAGAAAAGCCATCTTTGACTTCCTACCTACACTGACATGAAAGTAATTGAGAACAAGTACAGAACTTTAGAGGCTTTTCCGAATAATTTTTCTGATCATATTTCCAGCAAGCTTATCTCTCTAAAATATTTGCATGCAACTTGGAGTGATGGAAATGAAAAGCAGTATCAAGAAGGATGTAAAATATCCCCAACACAGTAATTCCAATGCTTATTTACAAAGATATGTTAGCTCTTTGTACACTTATCAGCTCAATGCTCCACAAAGTTAGTGATTCCGGTGTAGTTAGTTATATCTGATTGCACTGTGTAATTGGGCTTGGACATGGATCCAACAAACTCTGGGAGGATTCTGAATGCCATTTGGATGATCTAGATAGATGTGTTACACCAGTATGCCAGCTCCCGCAGCGACCATTCACAAAATCTCTATTATTATCAATGGGAACATGATAGTTGGTGCTTCATTTTGAAAATAAAAACAACAAGTGTTTCTAAAGTCGTCAGTATTTATATGACAGAGATAATGCCTGCACAACACCACCTGCAATGTCATTGAAATGCGCTGGAACCCTAAGGGAGGAAGTCACACAAAACTATGTAACAATTATCTGAAACAAAAAGGTAGGTAAATTACTTACCTGAACAGGGAAAATGTACGCCACACCAAATATATCGTCTTACTTAAATTGTAAGATACATGCACACACACACCCACACAGATTTTAAAAGGGTGAAGTTTATTATATATAAGGATATGTAACATAGAAATAAGATAGGGATTACTAATTTCCTAAATGTTTAGTCACTTTGCCAGTAATGCCGTAACTGTAAAACCTTGTAAATAAATGGATTATTACAAGAATATAAAGGATAAAAAGACTTTCCAAAAAACTCTCAAAGTGGAAATAGATACAGAGACTAAGATTATGGGATACCACACAAAACAAGCCTCTGAATGGTTCTTACTCTGTTTATTAAAGGAAGAATTAAACGAAAGGAAGAATTAAACTATACCAAAAATTAAATAAAAGAAATCCTGTGCTATATAGTTCATGCACAGCAATGCTAGTGACTTATGAAAGACCTGGAAGTATCTTTGGCAGAATATTATCCTCAGGATCCTGCAACCACTCATTGTGTATCCTATGTTTATATATTGTGAAAGGACAAGAAAAGCCAAATTTACCTTAGTACAGTTTTATTAACTTCAGCAGATTTTTCAGTGATGGAAGAAGTGGGCCTTATATCTTGCATTATTGTTGATTATATTACGGTCTTACACTTAACATCACTTCCTTTAGCACTGGTGGTGTGGTTAATGTTGTAGACAAGCTGTATCTTCACAGACAATGCTATGACTGTCCACTAACGGGTAACTTTGAAATGCTGGTAGATTTTTAGATTGCATACATGTTTATACTTGAGTCAGACCTTTGGACAGTACAATATATCAGAGGAGAATCGGGTAAAGATAAATGTTGGTATGTCTATTGGCAGTAACTGCATACACTAATAACAATCTCTTTGGCTTTGATCCTTCCCTGTGCCCTGGGAGGATATGGCAGGTGATGAGAAACAAGTTGCTGGTCCCCTCTTTCAACCTCAGCCCCCTACCCAGTGCCTTTCAGGCAGCTTGAATTTGTGTCACTGACAGAGGCTTTTCCTGAGCTCAGGATGAATGAATGCCTCTACTGCTGGTTGCTCCCTCTTCTGCCCTTCTCCTGCACCCAGCATACCCTTAAGGAGACCAGTGCCACATATTGAGTTGGAGGGAATTGCTTGAGATTCTTTGGCTCTTTGCGAATAGCATATCAGTTATCACACCTGTTAAGATTTAGATGCACCCTATGTATATTTATTATGACTATAAGAAAAAAAAAATATCACCAATTGATAAATTACATTAAATTAGAGTGGGTGAGGCTAGATTTTATTTCTGTTAGCATGACCATAACTTTTTTTTTTAAATCTCATTATGCCTTCCACTCAAAAATATCAATAAACTTCTATGTTTCAAGCCCAGTCTTCTCTGATCTCCGCTTCAATTACAGCACTTTTGACATTCATATGATACAATACAGACTGGGGACAGCTTTTAGTTTAAAATTCTCTGCCAGCTGCATCTTCCTACAGTTTTGTTTACTGCCTGACATACTCGAAGTTCTGTCTCTGGTTTCCTGACTTACTTCTCAACTGGGGACTTGATCTTGAAACACATATACACACAACTTCCTTTAATTTGCTAAAAGTGATTGCCTGTAGAATTGGCGCCAATGCTGTCAGATGTTCTGCAAATGCAGAGAGCAAGGCATATGGGATCTGGCTGTGACAGTATGCTCTTGAAGTTACTGTCTAGATAAACAGTGTCCATAATCAAAACACTAAATCAGACAATAACAATAATGGGTGATGGCGTATTTCATCTCTTACTGATAAATTGATAATTAAAATTAATATTATTCTTCTGACATTTTAGCATATATTCTCCTGAAAATTTAAAATGATGGGTAATTTGTCGTTTGATGCTTTTTATAAAGCTTCTTCACTCCTTGCATCTCTTTCTACAATCTTTATCATCCCTCTTTTCATATAATACTCAAAAATGTCATCTCAAGATAACCTTTTGTTTGACCTTTCAGCAGATAAATATCCTCTAAAGAAATCAAACTTATATTTTCCAATTTCCCACTTTCAAATCATCAAGAGCAGGAAATATACAAAGAAATACTCTTCTGGTTCTTGTTCTTGAGCTCAAAACACCAAATTACCATTTGACCCATTTTAATAATTTAAAACTATTTTTCTTTTCTTTTAATCTCAAAAATGTCAATTAAACACTGTCAGTTATAATGATATCAAATGACATATCCTACTTCCTTTGATGAAAACGATTACTGTAGAAATGCAGACCTATTGTTATGCATTTATTAATCATAGCCTTTAAAAAATGAATAAACAAAGGAACAGATCTAGTACTTCCAAATACAAAAGGTGAAAAGTACATCGTGGTATCAGTATTGTCACTGAGAAGATCAGCAGAAGATTTGGATTGGGTCTGTAAAGTTAGACCAAATGGGTCTTGTCCTGCTTCATTCCTTATTTTAATGGCTGGAAGATATGGAAGAATGCTACTTAAAGTACTACCTTTACACCAGTGAAAATGGTAAAAGTCAGGGGAGGCTTGGGACAACTGACCATTGCTAGCCGGTGACTCACTGTAAATTTAGTCCTCTAAAAATCTAGCTGGAAGAAAAAAAAAAAGGTTGGGAGGAGGAGCAAAGAAGGTTGAAAGTAGCCAAATTGTGATATAGAACTAGTCATAATTTACACAAAATAAGAAATTTGTCTACATATTTAAAAGCTGGCTCATGGGAGGACACAAAGGGAATACTATACAAACATTCACTGGTGTGTCTCTTCCCATCTCCTCCATCCCAATTGACTTCGAAGCTATTTTTCAGATGCAATACCTATGAACTGAAATTCTATAACTGCAATATTTGCCTTAGTATTGATTCATGTCATTAGAAACCCTTGCAAATAATACTCTGTGATATTTCTAGCTGTATACAAATGAAATGAGTTTCTTCCAAAGCCCACTGAAACTTCTCTTAAGTGTTCCCTTGACTTTGCTCTGGATATGGCCAAATGTGAAGAAAACATACTAGATAACTAGAGTTCCTTGGCAACAGTAGATGTTAACTAAAATGAATAAATTAAAAAGTATAGATGTACTTTCTGTTGAATGTAGTTCAGACTTTCCTGCCAAAAAAATTGTAACTTTGTACATCACTTCTCCATGGGGAAGACTCGAGAAGTGAGACTTAAGATAAAAGATATGGGATAGAAAAGATAGACTGATTTTTACTTACTGTTGACTTAATTCTTAAAATATTTTAGTTTGATTTTCAGAAAATCGGTAGAGTAGGTCACTTTTTGATAAATGTCGTAGGATTGTAGTGACACCTCACATAATTAAAAAAAGAAAGGAAACTTCTGTATTATACATGAAACTAAGACAAGTGAATAAAGATGGGATGTGAGTAGAACTTTTTGAAAGATCCCAACCTAAATGTCACTCAGCAGAGAAATCGTAGCACTTTCATATCAAAAGAATCTTCTGCTATCAAGATCTGTATCTTTGCTCAGCAGAGGGGATTAGCAGTAGTGAGGAATAATTAAAAAAAACACTGTTCCAGTGTTTAGCAACCTCCTTCAGTCAATCAAGGAGCAAAGTGGACTTGCTATGTAACGGGATCCATACCTCTTCATCTGGCCAATCTGGGACTGGCCAAAAAAAAGAGATATCCTGGAGACTATTACTGAACTAAATTAATATAAATTAAATACCTGCTCTGAGTGAGTTCAATTATTTGCTTTCCCAGATGGAGAGAACTGCATACATGCATACAACAACAAAAGCATTTTAACAGTGTTCTATGCATTTAGAGGATTTAATGACACCAGCTGGTTCTTGGCAAGACCTTGCATTTCAATTGCCCCGCTGAATATTACTTTAAAAAATGCAAATGGTTTGATTGAAAAATCTCCAATTTCAAAGTGTGAAGTGCATAGCTGTACTATAGTTTGTGACAAACTGTATGATTACTCCAACCAAGGCTGTCCCCTTGACATGACAAATAATGCAGAAAACTCACAATATTTTCATTTACCTTTTTTGGTTTACCTGCACCTTGAAAGTCTGGATGTCAAATCAGGAAAACCTTATTCATAGTGACCCGTGCACCAGATCAGTACATCACTTCTTCCTTCCCACTTGTAAATTGTAAAAAACTTCTGATAAACAACTTAAATTGATTTTCAGTTAATGCAGATGCTAGCAGATACTATTTTCAGCAAGAACTCCATGTCCTAGACTCCTAGACTCTTAGACTGAAGTCAGCCCCAAGCTTTTTCAAAATGAGTACTGATAAACCATCGAATTAGTGGAAACTTAGAAATGCTGGCCTTGACACTTTTGATCCTCAACTCCCTCAAACACAGAGTGATAAAAGGTTTAATGTATGGAAAGCATTTTGAAATCCTGACAGGAAAGCAAGTATGGACGGTATCCAGAGCCTCTTCTAGAAAAGTGCAGCCACAGCCCTATAACTACTGTTATTTCTAAGATAAAGGGTGATTCAGATGGCCCTCCCAGGCTGCAACACTGGGCTTCCTTTGTAATCAAGTAACTGCATAGTCAGACTCGGGAAGACATTTAAGTGACTCCACTCCAATGATTTTAATGGGTCACAGACTCCTAAATACTTCTGTGGGCAGGACCTGTAGTGCAGAGTCTGCCTAACCTGAGGTATCACTAACTCTTCCCATTGACTTCATAGGCAACCCTGGGGAGTAGGATGTCTGAAAGCTTACTGCTGTTTCAAATCTAAAGCAGGTATGTAAAAGTAGATGCCTTGACTTTTGCTTCAGTGATTCTGATGAGATAAGAGAAAAAGAAAGTAGTCTGGCTCCGACCTTCATTATGATTTTATGTAAATTATTTTAAGTAAGGATTCTTACCCTCCAGTGCTCGAGGATCCTGAAGTTGAATTACTTTTTAAAGCCAGTTTAGCAAACTTTCAAAGATTTCACAGGTAAACTTCATATTTGCTTGGAAATCCGCACTGAAGGCAGGTGTATGGGTGTTCTAGTGTCATAAAAACCACCTTTAAATATCCCTTAGTGTTCTTTTTCCATCTACCCATCCACACTTGCGTTCTAGAAACAGTAAATTCTCCCTCATTATGAAAAAAAATCACACTGGAGAATTATTTATTCAGGTAAGACTTCTTACAACACCTATAGCCTGATTGTCTATTTAGTTGTTATGAAGTGTTACTCAAAAGACTCTAAAAAGGACTACATGCAGGACTGTCTAAAGAAAAATCTAAGGTGATGGACGATAAGGAACAAAAAAAGTAGGGTAAATTAGCTTACACAGGATTTCACAGACATTTCTACAGAGCCCTGCTCTTTGTAATAATTTTACAGAATTTCTTCATAAAGGCAGATCTTTGCAAACTGTGTCATTACTGTGCCTGAATAAGCTCTCAAAGCACAAATATATATATATGTGTGTG
>VZTL01093437.1:0-11700 GCA_013400535.1 Scopus umbretta
TGTGCTAGTATATTAGGATATCTGCATACTGCAATGAAGTCTGAAGTATAGACATGCACAAAGATATTTATTTAAATGAAAGAGGCCTTATTCTTTGCCTATCCACTATCCCAGTGCAATAGCTACAAAGCAGAGGAATTAATGTTTTTCTTCTCTTCTAAATCCCCTCACTCAAAGGATGAAAGATGTTAAAGAGACTCTTTGTTTTGTTTTCAGCTCTTTTTATTTCACTTGTATATGTTGGCAGCTGATAGAGCCCCAAATCTTGTCAATCCCAGTGTGCTAGGCACAGAAGTATAAAGAACATTACAATTCCTGCTTAGAAGAGCTTAAGGACAAAAATCTAAAGGACAAGACATGGACAAGACAGCAATATCACTAGTCACAAAGCTTTTGCACTGAGTCCCAGAAAATAATGAGAAACAGTATAAACCCCATGATACTTAAAATATTGTATGTATATTATGGTTTTTGAGTTCAAGTTTCCAGAACTTTTTCCTGCAATCATAGTGACAAAAAAATAAAAAACCCCACCAAAACCCAACTTTCTCTAAATTAAGAGCAGAAATCTTATATTGATCATGGGACTTATGTGTGTGTGTAATCTTAAAGAAAGCACTAAATATAAACGAGAATTTAAAACATTAAAAAAAAACAAAAAGAAAATTAAAAATGTTTAGTCACCACACAGCAAGTTGTCTGTCTCCACAAACACTGCCACAAAGCCCAGAAAGGAGTAAAATATGAGGAAAAGAAATTTGAGACATCAGAGGAATCAGAAGGATTTTGAATTAGAAGAAAATTCAAATGCACTTACATTGTTAGTTTCTTCCCAGAATCTGACAGAATTTCCTCATTGCCAGAATTTATAGCCATCGAAAATGATGTAGCTACAAAGAAGGCCGATATGTTAGAGAACTAGAATGTGTAGCCAGCATTTAATTTTCTGGTTTGTGTAAAATGCATATAACCTCTCTTGTCCTCAGAAGTCCTATGGCTGTTTGGATCACCACTAACTGATGCCCAAAATTCTATTTTTCAGTAACAGTTAAAGTACAGCCTATGAAACCCCAGAAGCCAATGATGGCAAGATATCATGCATCACTACAGGGAAAACTGGAAAAAACTATCTGATGCAGAGAGGAAAAAAGCGGTCTTTTGTGGATTTGAATTGTACCTGTCTTCTCTATCTTAACTCCTGGGCTGGTAGGCCGTATACAGTAATAGACAAGCAGGAGCAAGAACAAAAAATACATTCCCAAATGTTGGTTTTGTCCAGTTTGCTCACTCTGTGCTTAATGACAGCTACAGCGTCACTAAAAGTAAGGCAGCTAGATTACAAAGATTTAGTAGTAATGAACAAGTCAATGCTTCCTCTACCCCACTGCCTCCACCCTCCCAAAATATAATGACACCTGTCTATTAAATCCAACTATTTAGAATGATAACAAAAACCTCATGGCAGTGCAATCTTTGTTCAGTACAATATGAGAATCTTGCAGAGAAAGGAAAAAATCCCAAGGCAATAGTTTCACATACATTAAAAATATATATGTGGGGTGTGATATCACATTAACAGGCATCATATGCCTCCTCTGGAGATGTTAATTCCTAATCTCATCAGGGGAACGTGTGTGTGTACCATGCGTATGTTCATCGGCAATGTTTCATGAATCGTTTGTCTCTAGATGAGAGGCTATATGCATCTGAAAACTTACATTGCTCTTGGTTTTAAACTTAACTAAAAAATCAGTTGTGGTTGTTCCCTTATTTAGCATATTTTCCATAACACAGTGTAGCAGCAATTGATGAACAATGAGAAGGAGCATTACTTTTAATGAAAATGAGGAAATGCTGGGCTTAGTCTTGACCTCTACTCCAATGAATCTCAAACTGAAAATAACGAAAGGAGATTCTTGCAAGTAATGAGTCTAGGACTGGGTCTGTTTGCAGTCTTGGTGTGCACCTTCTGATTGAAGACAAGTAGCATTTGAGCATAAATTTTTTATTCATAAATGCCAGAGTTTTGCCCCTATGTTTGGAAACAGGCAATCCCTCTTAAAATTAATGCGAAATAGAAAGCACAATTTTACCTTCACAAACTGATTATTGCAGAATTTTTCTTCAATGAACGTTTTAATAGGTTTCTACTGTGAGCTTTACCTTTACAGTTATATATTTCTAAATTATGCAGGCAAATATAGGCAATTTGTCATGAGGTCTGTATATTTCATTGGGTAAGGAAATTAAAACTAATGGAAATTTGAAATTAATCAGGTGATGTTCAAATCAAAAATCTTTCATGTCGTAGAGGATTTATAACCCTTTTATGTGACTGTCTGACAATAAAATGACTTGATCTTCCTTTCCTTACAGGTTTGTTTCAATTTTTGTCCATGAAAACTGGCATTTTGTTTTGATTCTGAATTTTGTAGTAAATTGCAATAGTCCTTGACATTAAATTTTCCAGTATATGCATGCATATCACTCTGCACTGCTGTTTTACTGGAATCTGAGTCACTCAAAAACAATGAAAATGTTTGCGTTTTAGGATTTTTCATAGCAGAACAGGCGGGGTGAAGATATCTAACAACTGTGTGGTGAAAAGGACTTTTTAGTGATCTTACAAAACATTAAGTGTCAGGGTAGAGATGGTTTGTTTTGTATGCTCAGGCTGTGAATCTGAGGTGAGGGAATAGACATGACAAAGAATAAAAGCTTCTGATGATTTTATAAAATCCTGATGGACTGCTGAATATTTTTATGTACCCGCACAAGTTCTCCTGCAAGGTTTATAAAACGGCAGGAGCTACTATGGAGGCTATAAGACCTCCTGGACTCCCAAGGGTTTGTCGAATCCATGTGAGATCTTGTGGAACTTGTAAACTGTCAGTGAGGTCCTGCAGAGTTTATAAACTCTGGCTGGACCTTAAACAAAGTCTGGGATTCCTGCAGCAGTTATAAAGCCCACCAGGACTTTCGAATTGTTCATGGTATTAGTACTTCACTGAGAAAAATACAACTAACCTTTGCAAAACCATAATGTGCTCTCTAACGTCACGCAGAAGTTTGTAGGAGCAGTTGAGGGCATGAAGAATCACCAAACTACAGAGTTGCCATCTATGAATCAGCTTGTTGAAGATGAAAAAAATCTTGAGAGATTAATGATGTTATTCTCTTTATTACAATGCTCCAGACAAACTTAACTGTACCCATTTGGCAGACAAACCCTGTAAAATTTTAAGTCAGTGAGTCTACTGGAAATAAAACATTTTCCCTTCAAGAAGTAGAAGTGAAGACAATGTGTTCTCAAGAGTGACTTGGTTGTATGTTAATCCAGCCATGGTTGGCCAGTGATGTATACAACCTGAAAAAAAACAGTGGTTTATGTTGGCCACAACAGTTAAAAAAACATTTTTGCATCTTTTGTTATATGAGGTCCTTTAGAAATTGCTCAAAATTTTTTTTACACCGTCAACTGTATGAAGTCCTTTAGAAACTACTCCATTTTTCGTTGTTTCTTTGAACTCAAGAAGGTTCAAAACTTTCCTCAAACTTTGTCCTTGCTAGAAACCTCTGTATTTCTGTCATCAGAGTGCATAAGGACAGAGAGAACACGAGTGATTATAAAGTGTCTGTACATTACAGACTGACCTAAGGGGAAGGAGTCCTCACGCAACATGTCCCTTCTCCCAGGACTGCTTCTGTTTCTGATGTAATGGATTATACCACCGTTGGAAGGTCTCTGGTTACTATTAGATTCCATTCTCCACTGACTCCAGAAAAAAAATCAGTCAACTATTAATTACAGTGTAATATCCTTCATTGAGGGTATCAGCGCATCATAAATAGAAACCTACATTTATGTTACTCAGTTTTTAAATATTATTTATTTCAGTGATAAGAAGCTGAAACACGTGGCTGTGCAGGAATTTTTCATCACAAACCGAAATTCAGTTTAAATAAAGAGTTTGCAATCGCTTCAGATGTTAGGTCATGCTTAATGTCAACTCTACTTAAAAATGCATCTTAAGGATACCTTTTTTGCTTTCATCCCTTTGTATCTCTCAGCTGCTGCACCTCAGAATATAATTTTAGTGGAAGGAGGGTTGTTGAATGCTGTGTGTGGAGAGCAGAACAGTTCTTTGTAAACATCTGCCATTGCTTCTTATGTGGATGAATACATAATGCTTCCAAGTACACAAATCACATTTTAGATTTAGATCTCATTTACATAATACATAAGAATGCAGAAAATGTCCCAGAGGGCAAGTAAACTCTTTGAGCATAAAATAGAAAGAAATTTTGAGAACCGTTTCCTTGTTGGTTTCTTTAGTGTGCTTTAAAACCAGAGAGACGGTTATTGCAGAAAACAATGTTGTTCTCCGTCTATCTGCATGTAAAGGCTGCTTTGGATAAAGTAGTGCCTGGCTCCACTATTGCTTGTCCTGCTGCAGGAACATCCCTCACACAGGTGAATTTCAGGAATGCAGTTCCCAGTGACAAGTGCTTGGCTATCTGCATAAAAATAGTCACGTAGCCACAAACATGACAAAATCATTTGCCTCAAGTTTCCAAGCCTGGTATTAAACAAGAGGACCTCAACTCCTGCTCAGTTAAGCCAAGAACATTGTTCAATGTTTGTTGGAGGCCACTTTGCATTTTTTGGTGATTTTCTACTCTTGTGACTCTATTAACTTTTGCATTACAAACACAATTTCCGACACTTGAGGCCACGACAGAGCTATCTCATGGTTGCAATACCTTGACAGTCGTTTTGTCAGCCAGAGAATGATGGAAACCAGAAGAAAGAACACACTAAGATTAAATTCTCAAGCAAGTAGTGACAAACTCCTTGTCCTTGAAGCTTATATAAATAACTTTCCTGTGTTTTTTTAACCTGTTCCCCCCTCTCCCCAGCCACCCCAGCAGTGAGGCATGTCACTCTGATGGTTCACATCCATCTCCTTTTATTGATGTCCACTTTGGTATCTGCACAGGTCATCAATTTTGCTGCCTCTCCGGCAGCCACTGGGAACGGCGGGGCAGCCTTGCAGGACGTGGTGTGCGGGGGGAGGCTCGGCTCGCCGCCGGACTTGCGGTTCCAGTCGGATGCCGGTACCGGGGTCTCATAAATCTTGTAGGTGACCCAGGTGAACTCTGAGGCTCAGACCTCACTGAAAACTGATCAGGCCTCTGTTTAGTTTAACAGGCCCTTTTCAGTGACAAGTGAAGGGTTCAACAAATGCACAAACCAGATATATATTAGTTGAAAAACTAATGGCTTTTAAAAGAATGTTTGACAATTGTTTAGGGCTGTCTGTAGATCCATTATACTGATAAACGACCAACTTGGTCTACGCCAAACTGGAGATGGCCAGCGAGAAAGCAACCTGGGTTTTTATTTTTTCCCTCCTCTCCTTCCCTGCACACTCCCCATCTTTTTGGTGGCTTCATAAGAGCCACATGTGCTGTGGTGGTCAGGAAGGCTTAAAGAAGGCAGCAAAGGGTACCTGTGTAGCTTATATTTAACCTTGCAATCAAACTAGAATTAAGCAAGACTGCAGATGCCCCCGATGACCTGTTATTGACCGCCTGAACTTCTAAGTTAGGGTCAGCTGGGGCCCAGAGTAGGAGGTCAAAAGCTGGTCAGTGCTCTTCAGCTCCAGCACGTTGAATAGAGAGACTTTATTGCTGTGATTTATGCAATTTGCACAGACAGGTTAAGAAGACCTTAAAACATGCCACAGTGCTCACTTACACTGGGTACACCATCCACTTGGAAAATAAATTCCGATTGTCTATATGAAATCTCTTGTGGATACGCCTTGAAGTATTTTACCCTCTGTGCTCTAAAGATTCATTCCCACACTCGACCCCTGAACGTGACAAGGTTAGTGTTTCCAGATTTATTTAAACAATACGAACGCACCAAACGAAGCACTTTACAAAGCTGATTAATTGCAAAGGCAGACTAACAATCAGTAATGAATTGTTCTTGGGGGGGGGGGACACCAACCAAACTTGTAGAAAAGTTAAGCTCTTAAATCAGTTCCAGGGGCAATTTGAACACAGTGAAGACTAATTTTTGACCATTGCACAGATATCAAAGTTTGGTATTTCCTTCTCAGTTTTTACATAACTTCTTTTATGTACCAGAAATTCAAGAGTTGATGGGAAACTATCAGATCAATTATGAAGAAGAACTTATCACTTAATAATTAAAAGCCTTTTCTTTTTTTTTTTCCCTGCTGAAGGTTAATATAGATTAAATTAATCTGAGCTTCCCCACCCAAAACAAGTTTCAATGTCTGTGCTACCTGCTGCCCAAGCTCTCAGTTGTTCTCAAGCAAAAACTGCCAGTGGTGATGTGGATTTCCTGACAGACTCATCTCTGACCACCAGACTTGTTTTCACTTGTGATCAAAGCAAGAAATTGAACCCTGGTCGTTGAAGGTGAAAGGGTAGGGCATTTTTAAAGTCTTTTAGTGCTACCTCTTCATTGTAGTAGTTCATAATTCTTTGGTGTGTGTTTCTGTAAAGCTTATATTACCCTGATTTAATACGTCTAATTTAACAAGGCATTAGTCCATAATAGGGTATAATTGCATTTGACATAGTGAAGGGGAGGAAAATGTAAAATTTGCCAAGCGCCACAGAAAAAATGGCTTTAGTAAATGTGTAGCTATTTATTTTTATAAGTTTTTAAGTTTTAGTAAGCTAAACTATGCCCTAAATTATATTTACATGAAGCACAAGAATGGCTGAATGTAAACTGTTTGAATCTGTCAGATAAGTGCACCATTATTAATAAATATATTTAAAACGAGGTATAGAACAGAGAAGTCCTGGTGGTTAAATAATAATTTGTTTTTAAAGGAGCTTATACATATTATTTAAAGTGATAGACTAGTCTGTCATAAACATAATGCATATTTTTAAGGCTGCCAAAATGTGTATTTGTCTGAAAGCCTGGAACAGATCCAAAAGACACTTCTCAAGTCAATAACACACATTGCAACCTCCTGTAGAAGTATCTTTCTCTTGTAATGAAAGAAAAGAAAAGCTATCAGCTCTTTACTTATTTCTTTTAACTCAGAGACTAAGGTACACAGTGCCGACCACTGATTTACACGTAAAAGGGTCTGCAAACAAGTAACAGGAGTAGAATATGATCTCCCACCCATCGGCAGAGCTAGCGGTGACAGCTGTGGTCTTGTTTTAGCCTGCTGTGTGCTTACTTAAAAGCAAGGCAGACAGTCTTCCCAAATCACAGGAGAGTGTTATTTTTACCGTAAGTTTCCATGATCACCCTAAACTTGTCTCAGACTGAAGAAAAAAAGTTGGCCACAGGTATCATTATTGATCAATTGGCATTTATAAGGGCATCATCATGAGTAAAGTGGTGGTTTCATGCTTTGCTCTCCACTGTTTAACAGCGTGTGATCATTGACTGGGCTCTTGAACAGTTACAAAACTACCACAAAATAGATATTGGGAATAAGGAGGTAGTAAGTGAGAGACCTAACATTCCACATCTTTGATTATATTGTACACTTGAAATATAACAGAGTATGTAGTACAGAGAATAGTAATTCTCACTTTTCCTTTCTTTGTGAAAAGGACTCTTCCTAGTAGACTATCTGTCTATCCAAATTCCTACTGTTTTTTTCATGCTATTCTCAGCCTTTTGAAGTGGTCAGCTGGTAGAAGACCCCATTGTCTG
Source organism: Scopus umbretta (assembly GCA_013400535.1). NCBI lineage: Eukaryota > Metazoa > Chordata > Aves > Pelecaniformes > Scopidae > Scopus > Scopus umbretta. Next base: position 7,727 of record VZTL01093437.1, read on the forward strand.
TATTCACGGTCCAAAGCTATAGCTATTGGTTTATCATTGTGGCTTTCAGGTGGGAAGTTTATCCCACATTCCTAAAGAATCTGTGACAGAAACCTGAGAAAAGAGAATCTCATTTCCAAGCATGTCTAAATTTGCTTAGGCATTTCTGCAAACTAAGAAAGGTTGAAACCCACAATTATAAGAGCAAAAGATTTTCAGAAGTTCAGTTCAGGGAAAGCTTCAAAGCTAATTTGAATCCTATCCAAGTTTAATCTAAAACTTGAGCTAGATTTCTCACAGGAATGCGCTTTCAATGTATTTCTGAAGTTTGACTCCAGATAGAATTGCAAATACTGCAATAATGCTGGATAATTCTTTGCGCATTGATAGTTATGCAAAGCAAAGCAATCCCAAAAGGAAAAACAAAACCTTCCCCGAACACTCCAAAATATTTTGTTTGTGATGGGTACAATGCACAAGTTTCTTTCAACTTTTTTATTTACCAAGTATAACAAATATTCTAGATCAGCATTGAGAATTGTGAGAAGAGGGAATCGTATAGCTGTAAGAGGCAAACTTGGTCTGGAAAATATACCGAATTTAAACAGCGACATTTTAAGAATAATTCTGTATCTAAAACTAACATGATGTTGAGGAAGAATGAAGTAGTTTTGATGGCAATATACTTTTAAAATTGACAAACAATTGTATGATTTGTAAAGTGACAATCCTAAACATACTGAAGCTAAACAGCTTCAGTACAGGAACCTATTTCTAAACAACTGGAAAGATGAATCAAGTCACAGGTTAGATAGACATTATTTTCTGTACTTGTATTGCAGCAGCCTTTCCAGGGGCTGTTCATGAATTTTGATTCTCCTTATTACTGCCAATGCAAAAGCCTTTTGACTTACCATTTGTAGCACAGATCAGGAAAACCTCAGAAAGCCCTAAGGGTCAAGCTGGGAAGGGTCTGCCTTATTGTACCAAGCTGAGTTTTGGAGCATCTGAGGTCTGAACTGGTAGAAAAGTGAACAAAAAGTTGGATGGATGTGTTATGATGCTTATACATTTGTATGTAAAATAAAACAAAAATAGCTATCCACTGACAGGATTTGGTCCAAATGGCAAATTTCAGCCCAAGAACAGATTAAGAGTAAACCTCCATATGGATGAAGGAGGTCCAAATCAAAGTATTATCTGGTTATTAATAACATAGCATTAATGCTGTGTCACAGAAACATAGCACATCTTTCATCTTTGTGTAAGGGAAGGGCAAGATCAGAAGGATTTTGGTGCTTAATGTTCACCTAAGTGCAACATTTAGACACCAAGTACCTGGTGCCTAACCTTAAAAACCAAAACTGTACGTGAAGTTCTGGTTTTTGATTTACCTGCATACTTTACAAAGACACGCCAAACTTGACTTACTGACATGTTTTCTGATCTTTGACAACAGAACATAAAGGCAGACTGTTGAGTATTTTCCTTATACTTTCACTTGCTAACCTTGAAAAGCAAATTTTCAGCCTGCAAATTCCTAAGCGGTTTGGACTTCTGGGTGTTCAGCACTCTGTATACATCAAGAAAAAAAGCTTAGCATTTTCAGTCAATTTTATGACCACATTATTCAGTCTGGCATTCAAATAGAGTCAGCTTTCCTGTCCTTTACCAAGAAACTTGGAAACTGACTTATTCTTTGTTATCTTGCACAATGAAGACTATTTATTATATTTGATTCCCTATATTAATATCTTAAATGTTTCATTACCATGCCAGGATTAGAGAGGTACTCAGACTGATGAGGACAGAGGAATCCTAAAACTCTGGCAATGCAAAACATGTTCTTGAGTGGCTTCTACAGGAGGATGCTCTAAATAACTAGATTTGTAGCTAGGCTTTACATTTTAATGTGAAAGCAGGTGGCTTCTTAGTTTTATCTTCTGGGAATACACTGTGGAACAGACAAACATTGACTTCTGGCTTTGTGGCTTGCAAAGAAAGTCATCTCATGGACCTCATATAGGGTGGCTTTACCTTCCCATAAATAAAGAAATCTATAATGTCAGACTCAGGTATTTAGCTTATTTTCACGAGGCTAATTGTAACTTGTGTTCCAAAGAGCCTCATGAGAAGTCAGGTTAGAAACAAAAATACTATCTGCTTTTAAGTGGAGCATGAAACTCCTTCTAAGGTCAAAACAGAGGTCATAAAGAGGATAATATGGGTTTAGCATGCAGTGCAGCTGCTGTATGCTGTATTTAGCCTGTGAATAAAAAAAGGAGCTTTTGTTTCAACTACTGTTACTCCCTGCATCTTTCCAAGTAATTTCTTCCCTCCGCTAACAGTTAACTTTAATATGTATATATGTGGCAGCCAGCTATTTAGTTTAAAATGTCTGACTTCAGAAATAAAGCAAACAGTCAGGATACAAGTTTAATAGGCTGAATCTCTCTTGAAAAAAATATATTTATGAAGGTACTTGCTCTTACAGTGGCAAACCCATTTTTTTTCATGGCATAAATCAGTGACTTCCATCATATTGTGGGATGGGATTGAATTCTGCTGTAGAGGAGGAATCAACATCAGACCAAGTTCTGACTTACTTATATTAGGACAGAGGATCTAAGGAAACAAGCATGGTTTGTAAGGAGATAAACTGAGAAAAAATCAAATACATAACCCTTCCTCAGTGCTATATCTCTCTCCAACTCCACAGTGACCAACCAGAAAACAAGGCACTCAAGGCTTTTTGCAATGGACTCCAGGAAAAAGTTGGAAAATGCACATTCCAGAGATGAATGGAGAGGACTGCACAGATTTAATCCACTAAACAGAACCACAGAAAAAGTCTAATTCCATTATTCAGAGGCTGCTGAGTGTATTTTACCTTAGGGAAATGTACTTCTTCTAATTTTCAGTAACTCTATAGTCCATTTCAGCCTCTATGCTTGAAAATTAACAGCACGTTAACAGGACTATTGCCTGTACTTGTGGAACTGTCTGTTTAGGATTAGGCCATTAAATATTGATGGAGATAATTGTTCCTGCACTTGAACAGCAGAAGGATAGAACTGAAAGTAGTTTAACTGTCATTTGCATTTATGCTTGGTAAACAGAGCTGGGTTTGAAAGCGCTGAACATCCAGTATTGCCTTCTGCACAGTTCACATTCCAAAGCATCACTGATCACAAAAATCAGTTTGATAAAATGTTGTAGCAAAGGTTAAATCAAACCATTTCAGCAGTAATCTGTCACATCTAAATAAATAAATGCAATGTCAATACATAATAAAATACATCTAATTGTCCTTTGGTAATTGTATTTTCTTTTTTGAAGGCTCATCGGTCACAACTTCTCATGATTCCAATTTTAAGTGTCACCTTTTGCCTGCATATACTTTTCAAGTTGTATTTAGCTTGAACAGCAAGGTTTTCAAAGTTGGCTATGCACTGGAGGAGAGCTGGCATTTCATTTCTTGCATGTTTTCCTTTAATTTTACTTTTTAACCTTTGCTCCTGAATCAGAAAGTTTGTGAATTAGTCTGTGTGATATACATCACCCAGGAGGAAATAGTTTGCTCACACCCAGTTTTCTACTTCATTAGGTAAGACAATTTATCATGCAACTGGTCGATCAGATAAGGAGGACCTTATCTTATGATCATATAGTTCCCTGCATCATTTTACTCAGAGTTACTCTAAATAAACACAGTATGAGCTCTTTGCAAACACGATGCGATGCGGCCAAGATGCATCAAGGTGAAACGACTGACAGTTCAGCTCAAGAAGACCGTTTAAGCGAAGCATACAGCGCATCTTGAGGGAAGGCTGTCCTCATGGGGGGACGTTCAAGGTACATTAAAGAAATGAAGGGAAGGGACCAGTTCTCTGCAAGCAGCTGTATGCCTGATGTTCTCCATGGCTTGTATAGGTGAGTGATGCATAAAAAAGCATTCAATTCAATAATATGAATTACCTCTGGCTTGATAAATG
>VZTL01093484.1:0-10651 GCA_013400535.1 Scopus umbretta
TGGACAGGGCTCTGAGCAACCTTGTCTGGTTGAAGACATCCCTGCCCGTTGCAGGGGGATTGGACTAGATAACCTGTAACGGTCCTTTCCAACCCAGACTATCCCATTATATGATTCTATGACTCAGGGCAAGTCTGGGAGCCTTGTTGGGTCCAGAAAAAGTCGTCTTGCAGATGACTCCTGCAGAAAGTTTCCGCATCTCTCAAGCAAGTCAGGCTGTGCACAGGCAATGGGCATACTCTGTTTTGCATGAATGCATGTTGGGGATTCGGTGTCCTCTGCTGATTGTGACATACCATCAGCTCGGTAATGACGAGGTGTAAACATTATCAACCTGGACTATGAAGCTCTGGGTCTTTTAACATAGCTCTAGTGGCCTGCAAAAAAACAGATGGAAGAACAATGAGAAGACACAGGTAGAATTAAATCCATAGACACACAGCGCTGAACCAAAACACCACCACGCTGTTAACACAGATGTCAAAACAAAGTATGAGCTCTGGGATTCATCTTTTGCCAGTTCAGTGCAAACAATTTGGCTCAGGGAAATTAAGTGAGGAAGTCTAGCTTCAAACATGCCCAGAGAATGAGTGGGAATGTGGATGACATCCAGCTCTTTTGAACTTAGTTGATATTCAGAAAATGAGGGACAGAGAGTCACTGGTTAGCTATGGAGGACAGTGGTACATGTCTCCCAGTGCTGCTCATCCAACAGGTCTGACTGGTCATCTTCTCTTGGTGGTGAAATAGCAAACAAGGGAAGGGCCTTGAATGTGAGCATATATGTCAGCCTGATCTAGGTCTCTGATACATGCATTCCTTCATGAACTGTGGTGCAGGTCATGCAGAGCTGGTAGGGCACACCAGCTCTTCTGCTCAGGAGCCCTTGGCTTACACAGTCTCATGCAAGGGGGCAAGTTTAGACCCAGCTACCTAGAAGCCACATGGATTTAGGAACATATAGCCAAATCCAAGCCGGTACATCCAGTGGGACTTACTATTTAAGGTTTGGTTCCACTTTAACTGGGCTCTTAACTGGGCTACTTTCTTGTTCACAGTTGACTTAACATCTATCCAGCCCAGAGGCTCTGCAGATTCAGTTTGCATCTGCATACCAAAACCCATTTGCCAGTTGGTGTCTCCGTGTTTCCCCTGAGCCAGACATTTGTCCATTAGATGCCTGACCTGAAGCTGAACTCAAAAGGAGCATTTGCACTGACTCCTGAGGTTTTTAGTTTCAAGCCTGATCAAGCACAGCAACAAAATCCACCTATTCCTAGGCAGCATGACTGCTGCATGCCCCAGATTGAGCACACCTAACTTTGTGCATCATAAAGACCAGGAAACATTCTCAAGGTGAGATTTTACCAACTGGAGAGTGTGCAGGCATTTAGCACACTCAGCACAGATGTCCAGCTGAACCAAAAAGATCCCCATTGAAACAAACCTGCTGTGCACCAGCACTGGCATGGCACAGAAAAAAAAGCTGGTTCTCCAGGATTGTGTTTTCACCTGCTTACTGCAACCAGGTATTTCTCACTCAAGGTTAACCATGGAATATTTCCTGGAGTGATGTTGAGCATCCAGAAAGATGATAGTGTGAAGGATGGTGACTGAGGACAACATGAGATAAAGACATATCCCAGAACCAGTCTGCATTCAGGTGATCCTGCCAAAGTCACTCCATAGCAGCTCAGATAACGGTTGACCTCCCTTTTCTGTAGCAGAAAGTCCTTTGCTGCCAGTGAAACCGTGAGCCAGATCATTCATCAATTCAGATCCACTGGCTGCATTTCGATCAGTCTGTTCTAGGACTCAAGAGTAAAAAAAAACCCTTCTGGATAGAGAAGAAAGTTCAGTTCAGGAAAAAAGGCTTTGCAAAGAGAGATGATACTAGAACAAAGGCCCCAGCTGTTGCAACTGAACATAGCTGTGCCACTGCATTTCCATACTTTCTTGACTGTTTTCACAGGGATCCACCAAGGCTGATATGGGACAGGGGAAGAAATTGGTTAGGAGACCAGCAAGATTTGGAGATGATGTTGCAGCAGCCTGGTTGGTAACATGCAGTGGATATTCTGCCATACAGTCTAGAAAATTGTCATGCACTGCAGACTGACAGAGCAGTTTATTTTCTCTTCTGGCTACCTTTCTGCATGGAGATTACAAAACACAATCCCTGTTCTAACACTCAGGGACACAGAAAGTTGGGTTCATCCCACCCAACTCCAGCTACTTACTGTGGAAATGAACACTTGGGGCTATTGCTAGAGGCAATGGAGAGAAGAGGACACTCTCTGAGTTAGTCATTGGATCAGCTCTTAGAGCCTACTGTGGTATGAGCTGCTATGGAGACCAGTCAGCACTTTTAGCTCATGAATTGTCTGGCCTATTTTAGGCTTCTGCTTCAGAAGAAGATTAATTTCATTTAATAATTGCTTGCTCATCTCAGTTATCTATAAGGAAACCAGCTCTACCTGTATTTAGTCATCTTAGTCATCCCCTCTTAAGTACAGAAGCCCAGGAGTGTGCAGCTCTATTTAATCCATGAAAAATACTGGACAATTTAAGGCTCTGGAAGCTTTTTCTGTCAAGAAATGAAAGATAAACTTGAGGGATCTAGTTAGAGGGAACTGCCCAGGGAATCTTGTTGGGTTTATCTTCTTGGGAATAATTTTTAGTCTTGTTTCCAGAAGTCTAGGGCGTTTGCCTCTGCTGGTGGTGGTGGACACAGCTCTGGAGAAGTTCAGTGGGATTTTAGTCCATTGGTTATTCAATGATCTGGTTCAACTCCAGAGTGATCATGTTGGCTCTTCTGCCTGGGACTCCAGCAGCAGTGTCAGTAAGATGAAAGTAACTTATTAAGGCAGAAATTGTCCAGCACTTGATCGCCTCCCCCACTACTATAAGGACAGACACAAGAGTGTCCAAACAACCACTGACAAGTAACCCCTGGGTGGACAGAAAGTTCTCTGGGGTAGCCAGGAATATGGGAAAAAGGTTGAAACGATGCTAGCACAGTCCTGTGGATAAAGAGCCAATCTGGCTTCTGCATCAGTTTTCTTGTGTGACCCTTGGAGAATTCAATCTTTCTGTTTCTCAGTTCCCTCTTTGCAAAGTGGAGGGAACTCTGTCTGGGCAATTGCAGGTTCTTCAGGACAAGGACTGTCTTCTTATCTGAGTAAGTTCAGGCACCAAAGAGCCCTGACCTCAGCTCACGTTTCTGAACAAAATGGCACACAAAAATCAAGAACGTACATACCCAAGTAGCACAAGAATTAAGAAATACCTCAGTCTGACATTACAGCAACCAAGTCTTGCTTCAGATGTTAAAAAACAATTGCACACTGCTGTCAGACCTCAGTGCAAGATGCAAGTAAAGCAGAGGAAAGGAAAACCTGTACTGTAAAAGCTTACTGTTTGCTTTTTAAATTTCTTTGTTCCTTCACCATTGGCTTGTAAACTATTAAGACATGTAGTAAAAGACACATTTTCTTTCCTTTAGGCTTTAAGATGCTGTCATTAGAGTTGGAAGGTGGGTTAGCAGTAATGAGAACAACCTATTTCCCTTGTCACTGTGGTATTTTCTTTTCACACTGATTGTAATGGCAGCAAGCTGAGTTTAAGTCCTTAACCGTTAGCTGAATACTCATTAACGCTACGGAAGAAATCAATATTGCAACAAGGAGCTGGCTGTCCTGGTGCTGAAAGTGCACAGACTTCACTGGAAGAACCACCACCAGAGAATTTGGCTCAAAAGAAGCAGTTGCACCTGTAGATTTAGGACCAGATCTACATGAACGGAGCAATCCCTTTTCACTGCACTGTTGGGATGGTTCAGCCATTGAAGTCAATACTTGTCACCCTAACCATGAAGAAGACACCTTTTTTTTACCATCTAAAGACTGTGACAGATTCTGTACCAGCTCAGTGCTTAGTCCATGACCTTACCATCAAAGAAACAAAAGGACAGAGGACTTCATGTGCTCAGTTCTTTGCCCTGAACTCAGCCCCATGCCCTGTATTCTATCAGATGTGTTTCAAACCTGGTATTACAAGTTCTGATCCAGAGTTTACAGCTTCTCCAGGCAACTCAGTTATTACCCCCACAGCAGCATGTGCCTGGATCGGCTCTAGGAAGAGAATTTCTGTGTTTGCAGACTGAGCCCTCAAGACATGTAAAGATGCTACGAACAATGTGCAATCTCCAACACTTGTAACTGAGGCATGACAGGCACATTTTGGCAAACCTGCAGCTGCTTGGCGTGATAGCTATGTGCCAGCTGCAGAGGAAACGAGATGTCTCATTGTGACAAGATAACTGTGCCTAGATGGATGTGTCCTCCTCCTCTGTTCACCTATCATCTGCTTCTCCTCCCTTTGGTAAATCAGCTTGTCATCTTTCTGAGATAAGGACTGCCTTTAGCAGGATTCTGTGCAAGGTTCAGCCTATTTGTAGTCATATGCCTGCTTAGGACTGTTCGGTGCTACTGTGACACAAATAATACTCTTTATTAACAAATAGATAAGAAGTTTCCTAGGTCTTAGTCTGCTTGGACTATATCCCAGTTCAGGAACTAGCTCACAGGTGAGCTCCCCTTCCAATCACATATGGTCCCTCCAGCAACTCCCACAGTTACTTACACATGAAAATAATATTAGGAAAACATTTACTGTAAGCTTTAGCTTAATTTAGTAGAATTTAGCAGCTGGAAATAAAGGAGGAGCCAGCACCTTGCAAAGAGCCAGCACTGCACAGACCACCAGCAAGTGCTCCACAGACCTTCAGTTTGGAAAGTGATGAGACAGATGGAAGTCATTATTTTGTTTTGAACAAAATACCATCTGGGGCCAACATTTGCTGTCTGTTACTTCTGAGTAAATCCAGAGAAACTCCATCGTGTTCCTTAATAATCAGTCCTGGGACCAATCTTATTAAATTTTTTCCTTAATGAACTTGGCAGAAAAGAAGTAGGCGCCTGGTCATGAGATCTGCTGATGACACAAACTTGAGCGACTGTATTGCTATTGCAGAGGAGGATCAGAATATGATATGGGAAGAGCTGGATGACCTTGAAGGAAGGCTGAGTGAGAGAAATGGGTGAATTTTAACAGTAAGAAAGAGTAAGAGACTGCACTTGGAGAATAAGGTGGAAGCTCATCAGTTCGAGGTCACCAACGGTAGAGGAAAAAGGACCTGAAATAGTCTTAGTACAGTGGTCTTAAAATGAACAACTGCAGTCATATCTCAGGCAAGATGTTTGCAGTGGAGATAAGAAATGTTAATACCATTGCACAGAGAGCAGCTGAGACATCATCTAAACTGCTGTAAAGTTGTGGTCACCCAAATTCAAGCAAGATGAGTTGAAAGTTGACAAGGTGCAAAGGAACAAGAAAGTGCATCTCATGAGCTGCAGCTAAAGAGCCTGGCTCTTCAGCTAAGGAAAATGAGCAGGTTCATAGACTACATCTGTATTAGTAAATGAAATATTCCTAAGATGGTTCTCTCACACTGGGATCCACCAGAAAGGAATAAACAATGCCCAGGGTGGTTATATTCATTCTGCTGACTGGGCAGTCCATGATTCATGCTGACTTCAAGAACATCCCTAGTGTTGGTTGAGAGCATCCCAGTTGGCACAAGCTGAAACTTTGCCGCTGACATTCCAGCAACAGAACTGTCATGACTGTTTCTGGCAGTGTTTTTATCAGGAGAAAAACACCAGCAAAGGAGAAAAAACATTCAAGCTGAAGGAAAAGTTGGCACAAAAAGAAGCAGCTATTACACACTCCTGAGCAAGTCTGGAGTAGAAATTAAAGACAGGGGTTTGCCCCCCCATATTTAGCTGTGCAAGTCTGTACACATCTGCACTGGAGAAAAAAGAACCCACACATGGGGTGACTATTTCAGTCCACGATGGTGTCTAGGCTATACCATCAAGACAGTTGACTTCTGGAGATTTTTACTTCTGTCCTTTGGTGCCAAAAGCCACAAGTGAGACTTAGACATCTAATTTATAGATATCTGTGCTAGAGGAAATGAAACCCACCCTAGAAGTTTTCCAAGTAACCAGGGAGCAAATTCTGGAGCAGACTTTGAAGGCATTCAGGGAGCACATGCATTTGCCTCCTAGAAGAGGACTATGCATCAACATCTAAGCAACACGGTGTCTGACTTGGTTATGAGCTCACCTCCTAAACCAGCGTAACAGGACAGATATAGAAAACTCCTTCCCATCACTGGGCTTGGTGCATCTCTGACTTCAATGTGACAATAATATCCCAAGGCTCCAGCACTGATGGCTTTATGCCAGGTGTTGTGCAGATATAATTTCAGAGAGCTATGGTCTCAGCTTCTCTGGGTTTATACCAAGCTCAGAATTAGTGTCTGAAAACTTGTCCTTTAGCTAACAGGTATGACGTCAGTTTTCACTTGAGGACTTTTGCCCAACCTCTTTAGCATGTGTTACAGAACAAATAACTTTCTGAGGGCTCAGAATGTGGTAGCTTTAAAGTGATCAGAAGACACTTTGGTTTCACAGTATTTTCAAACTCAGTATAGAAAGTGAAGAGCTACCGTTAGAGATATACAAGCGAAATACATAAATCTATCCGTCTAGCATCTCTGGTTGTCCAAATTTGGACATACACAACCAACACAGGTTATACATGGTGCTATGTGAGACTGAGGGAGAGATCCCCAGCCAATGAAAACTGATGTAATCTTTGGAGCTTACACTGATTTACAACAGCAACAATCTTGTTCATCACTGTTTCTGTTAATACAAACAAGGCATCAGGGTTTTTTTCAAAACACATCATCTCGTACCTGAGTGTGACTTTCTCCATTTTACACTGGGAATACTCCATTGATTTTAGCAAAACTGCTCATTCTTAACACTTACATAGTAAAAGAATCAGAAATTAAAATTATAATAATTAAATCCAAAACATATTCTTCTGCTTAGAAACTCCTTGTCCAGTTAATACAGTGACAAAAGGGAGAACTGCTTCAAGAGAGAAGGGCAATGAAGCTGGTGAAGGGCCTGGAGAACAAGTCTTGCGAGGAGCAGCTGAGGGAACCGGGGTTGTTCAGCCTGGAGAAGGGGAGGCTGAGGGGAGACCTGATCATTCTCTACAGTTGTAGAAATCACCTGAAAGGAGGCTGTAGAAATCTCCCTGACAGAAGAGTGTAGTGAGGAGGGGGTTGGTCTCTTCTCCCAAGTAACTAGAGATAGGATGAGAGGTAGTGGCCTCAAGTTGCGCCAGGGGAGGTTTAGATTGGATATTAGCAAAAATGTCTTTCCTGAAAGAGCGGTGAGGCATTGGCACAGGCTGCCCAGGGAGGCGGTGGGGTCCCCATCCCTGGAGGCATTCAACAAATGTGCAGACGTGGCACTTGGGGACATGGTTTAGTAGGCACGGTGGTGTTGGGTTGACGGTTGGACTAGATGATCTCGGAGGTCTTTTCCAACCTTAATGATCTTATGATTCTATGATTCTAAGTCCATGAACATCCTTTGAGGATAATGTCAACAATTTTTACACCTTGCTTTCTTGCACAGCACAGACGGTGTGCCTCTCTGAAATGTGGCTCTGCTGTTCCTGCTACAGCTGGCCACCAACCTGAGCAGCCAGCCAGATGGATGGGCAGAGGAGAAACGCTGATTAGTGCATCCATGAGCCACTCAACCAGCTCAGCTGTCTGCCTCAACCATGAAACCTTCTTTTTTCTAGGAAGTCACCGGCATGGATCAGAGAGCTACTGGGACTGTAAAGATATTGAACTCTCAGCTGGGACATGCGAACCACTGCGTAACTGAATCTCTACTTCCTATTGCAGGTAGTGGAGGGTGTGGGTTTAAATCACAATATGCACAGACAAGAGACTCAGACCAAGATTTCTATGAGAGGCCATCTCCTAAATCATGAATAATTGCACTGCAGCAGTGGCTAAGGGTTCATGGAAGAATTAGGGAGTCACTGTAGTAGGTACTACATAGACACACACACAACTTCTCCTACCTACACATATATTTATAAATGGCTGTAACAGACATAGCACATGCACACAGATGTCCACATATCCTTTGATCACCCTGCTTGCTTTTCTCAGAGCTACTCAGCCTCAGCTGCACTCAGTTTAACTGCAGTCAAGCTCTGATGACATGCACATTAAATCCTTGCCTTACAAGACTGGGGGAAGAAAGAACATTAATAAATGTGCTGATTTCCAAGCTGCACAGCACGATGGTCCTTGTTTTCCAGTGCTGTTTCCTCCTCATTTCAGCCTTGCAACATCTTGCCTTTCAGACCTATCCCTTAACTTGATCCAGCAGGCTGACTTTTTTTCACAAATGTTCCCCGTTTAGAATTGGGGGATGAGGGAGAGAAAAGAGATGATGTTGATGATGATGATGATGATGATGATTAGCACATGCACCATGTGCCCCAGCACAGGAAACCACAGGGATGGTGTGTTCAGTGGTACAACTTCTTAGTGCAGCATGTGCTTCATCTGTCTCTTTCTGCACTACAGTTTCTTTATTCTACTCAGTCCTCTCTGCTTTGATGATTTGGGGTTGTTTTTTCTTTGCTTTCCTGCCAACATAGCTTGAGAGGTAGGGTTTCCAGCTCTACTGCTCCTGGGCAGTCCTGCCACATGAACTGCTCAATGTCATCAGTGTCTGGGTTATGAAGGCATTTTGTTTTGAGGTAATGCAGCCATATGGACTGCCTGAAGACAAGCAGTTTCATTTCCAGCTCTGGAGCTGATCCACACTATGACTTCTGTGGGGCCAAGGGCACCAGAGCTAAAGTTAGCTCTTTGCTGGCCTATGTGTCGGGTTTCTAGTTCCTCCAGACTTCAAGAAATATATAAATGGGATTTTGGAAATGCTGATGGACTGCATACTGAGGCAAGGTAGGATAAGTCTTGGATTTGCAGATGCACAGAAGGGAAGTTGAAAAGCTCATGACAGGAATACCTTTCTTGGGCAAGTCCTCCTGGATTCTCTGATTTCCTACAATGAAATGAGAATCCTCTAGCTTCCAAATTTGTGTTTTTTAGACAATCTGCTACCATGAGACTTCCCAAGCTGCTCTCCTCATCCCTTCAACTTTGGGAAGTGAACAGACCCCAAGGCTGTGAAAGCAATAGGCTCTGGCTAGGGGGCAATTTGCATGGCTGGATTGCTCCTGACCTTTGAGCTGTGAAAGCTACAAGAGCCCCTGGTAGCTGGAAGCCTTTTACCAAACCACCATGACAACAAGAAGGCTCAATGTGTTCAAACTTGCCACTAACATAAACTATTTCTCATGGTGTGCCAACACAGCCTATCTGGAAACAAGCTTTGTGCCTCTCATTTCCTGGGTCACCCTTCTTTTTATTTTGTGTTCACCACATGGAAACCCAAGTGAGAATCTGTGATTATCATTTACCAGAACTTGGACAACACAGAAAGACTTGATGCTTCCATTCCACCTTGAGAAAACTGCCTTCATGTTTAGCTACCCCAGCAGTGGAACAAGAAGACCAGTGCCAAGTGAATACATCATTGCCACAATATATGGCTGCTGACAAGACCATAAGGCTGAGCTGAAGATTTCAAAGACCTGGGCCTGGACCAAGACACTGTGTTGAGATTGTACAGTGCTGGCTAGATGTCTGGGGATACAGTAAATGGGTATCATGACATAAGCCATCATCTGGTGCTCTCTAAAAGGTCACTGAGATACGGGTTTGCCTCCTCCATCCTTAAGAACATTATTTTAGATGGCGAGTCCCTATTTCAGGAGCCTATTAGAAACATGTAGGCTGTTCTGCATTCCTGCAGTCCCCATGGTCAGAGTAACAGGAATGACCGTGCTGGGGCAAGACTAAGTTGTCTGGATAGTGTGCAGAAAGCTTGTTTGCACTTACCTAGCACATTATCTATTTGCAGCTCTTTCTGCATCCTCCAATCTCCAGTGCAAAAACAAATAAACAAAACCACACCTCTGTATTGTTAGAGTTTGGGCTAAAACATTGGCAATATCAGTAGAAACATCTCAGGACCTGACTGGAAAAGCTTTTCTTCGCCTGTGGGATTCACCCCTCTGTTATATGTTACCCAACATATAGTCCAGCAGTTCTTCAGAAGCAGGTTTAGGCTTTCTGGTGCAAGGGCCTGTATCCAAAACAAATATACTGAGTGCAAGAGGCAAGCAGATGCTTGCTACAGGACTATGGTCTTTCCACATGTTCACTTGGGCAGTTCAGACACATTTCCAAAACCACAGTCCCCAGGGACCTTCATCTCTCTGCAAGGGAATGTGCTTGTGAAGCCAGGGAGAGAAAAAGCCATCTCAGAAATTAAACAGGTTTTTCTCCAGCACTTAGTGTGAGGGACTGGAGGCCACTAATGCAGCCCTCAGTCCAGGTAACACGTCTCTTAGTCATCAGACTTGTCTGGAGACCAAAGCCTTGGCTTCTGATCCACTCTGACCTGGGGCTCTGCCCAGGAGTGACTATGGGCAGAGCCACCTTGGCATCCCTCTGCTCAGGACATCTTCAGCAACCAATCCTCAGAAAAAAAATCCTCCATAGGTCTGGGACTGTCCTACCTTCTTGTAATTGTGCATGGCCCCTGTATTGGGTCTGGCTAGATGG
>VZTL01093535.1:0-10537 GCA_013400535.1 Scopus umbretta
AGTCATCCCACCACGTCTCTGTGTCTCATTTTAATAAGACTGGGAACTGCAGAACTGGTTAAGAACATGAGAAATTAAATTATCCCAGGTTCCAGTTAAAGGTTATCTGAAACATTACCTGTGTCCTGTTTGCATCTGGAAGGTCAAGTTCTTACTGAGCATTTTTGATGCTTTGAAAAACAACTGATTTACACAGTGCAGATACAGGTTTTGTATAAGGACATCATCCTATCTCCGCTGACTGCAAAAGAAGGAATCCCATTAAAAGCTCAGCAATAAAAATTGCTGAGTAATAAAAAAAAATAAAAAGTAATATAATTTAAAAAAAAAAAAAAATTCAGGATGTTGAATTGCCTTTACATCAGTGCGCATTTGCATACATTGGGGCTGAAAACCTTTAAATGATGGCCTTCGGTCAGGTACTCGTCAAATCTCTTTCTTCCCTTTTAACAGAATATTACAGATTTAATGCAAATTTTTGAACAGCTGCCTGCTTATTTTGTGGTAGACGTATGCAGTGTAATAATCCATTAACACCTGAGCAGCTCCATTAGCACAGACCGAATGAGGCGGGTACCTCAGCAATTCTTCCACCTCACCGACATCGTCTGCGTCAGCAGTGCCTCGGGAGGTATATACCTCCCTCTCCTTAGCAAAGTAAGAAATTACCGCACACCCTCTGCAGTGCCTCAGACTGATCAAATCTATTGCATTTAAAGAAACTGGGTAGCCTGATTTAGCTCCCACTGCCCGCAGTTTCATGTCATGTATTTTAGACTTTGGCAGAGTTACTCCTGCTTTCCACTGGGTGATGCAGAGCTAGGTTTACATGGGCACCCTATTTCTTTCTTCAGATAATAGTCGGGTTTTTGCAGGTTTAAGCAGAATAACTGTTAAAGATGTTGCCACTATGACATTCCTTTAATAATTTTTTCCTGTTTAATTTCTTTTACTGATCAAAAATGTGTATTTATCTTACATTCTGAGAAGAAAATGCATTATGATCTAATATTGCAAAGACTAATTTTCCTTTATGGCTTTAGGATCAAGATGAACAACTACAGCCCACAGCTACTAAGGTGAATGCCCAAAGGGCAGCATCAGATTTTCTGCAGATACTACCTGGCTTGCATGACTTGACTGGTTTTTACCTTACTTTTTCTTCTAATGTGAATATGTCATTATATGCTAATTTAATTCTGCTCCAGCAGAAGCTTTATTGAATAACCTAAGCCTATAAGCTTTTTCCATCAAGTATCTATGCTGTTGTTATTGTCATACATCTAGCAGCTTGTGAATCAGCATAAAAGTTATTCATATGATGTAATTTTCTGTATCAAAAAGTTACTGAGTACATACTTAGTGTCATAAATGCCTTCAAAAAGTCTATTACATCAAGTAATTATTTCAGAGTTTATCAACCAAATTTGTAATTTTGTCCAAATGTACTTAATACCGTTTTCTTCAGATGTGGATTTTGGGGTTCCTGGCGTAACACCCGGTCTTCTCTTTGGCTTCTCAGCAAAAGACATCAGTTACAAGAAGCTGCACTACGGCAGTGTGCAGAGCCGGAAAGCCTTCGGTTCCTGCCAGCTGCAAATAGGACGTGATCTGACGTTAGCGGGGTTGGGAAGAAGCCACATCCATTCCCCAGCCTTGATAGTGGGGCGGTGTCTGCCCTTATCTTGGATTAGCATTAGTTATGTTACAGTATACAGCATGTTCTCTGCAATTGCTCCTTGGGGCAGATTACATGGCCTGGCATTCCCCATGTCATGGCACTCACCCATTTTAATTACGGGTAAAATGGTAGGTGTTTTCCAGACTACACAAAACTTCTTCAGGGTTCAAGCAGTTGTTTAAGTTCAAAATTATTCAGATTATTTTTTAATTAACTCCTTAATAAACTGTCTGCAGATTCACTGGTTCCTTTAATTTGGTGGGTTTTTTTCACATGACCATTATTTTTTAACAGGCTTGAGTAGATCATGATGGACTATAAAGTATCTCCCCCTTACTGCAATATACTAGTTTTATCTTCCTGCTACTTTCCAAGGAAAATGCTGATTTAGTGTAACGCCATTTTCTGCATCATGACTGACAGCCTTACCTTCCCTGCCCACCACCTGATGATCTGTTCAGTTGTGAGGGTTGCATCTGTTCCAAGTTCACATAAGGAACATTGCCACTTGTCTTCATCCCCACAAACAAAAGGGATTTCATCAATGACTTTAGCTTACAGCTTTAGGCATCCTCTGACTTTAGAGATAAGGTCTTATGCCAAAATAAGTATTTTATAATATAAATTGAGTATAATGGGAAATTATTCAACCATTGATATTCTCTATTCAGAGGCAAGTAGCTCAGTACAGTCAAGTTAATACTGGAGACCTCCACCACATTACACCTAGATTACAGCAGCACCCAGCGAGAGCTCGGCCAGACTGGAGCCCGCTTGTGCTAAATGCTGTGCAAATGCAGACCGTTTGCAAACACGTGTGCCGTGACTTAGCCTTACTCATGCGAGTATTCCCACTTTTTTTAGTATGGCTGAAGTATTGTCCTGTGTAGGACAATAAAATCAAGAAAGTGTGTCAGGGTTTACAGAACCAGGGACACAACCAGCAGCACATGCAGGTTTGCCAAAACTAACAGAAGAGCACATGAATTAAAAATGTTTTGCCCGAGGCCACATCAGTTATATTTGTAGGATTACAAGAAAAACCCTTTCTGTTGATAGATGAGAATCCAGCTCTTCAGTAGATGTGCAGCATGTAATCTTACCCGCACAGCTCTTCAGGGTGACATCACTTACAAAGCAGAATGTTTGCAGCCAGGAATGGAGGGACATGATTTGCAGCAGCTATACAGCACTTACACCGCAGTAGCTCTCAAAGGCGTATTTTCTTTCTGGGTTTGGGCATCTTTCCAGATGTAACAGAGATGTGAAATGCTACCTATGTAACGTAAGGTTATAGAACAGGTTTAGCTTGGAAGATGATGATCTGGAGATCACCTAATCCATCCCCCTTGCTCTGAGCCTGTCCAACAGGGTCAGGTTGCTCAGGGCCACGTACAGCCGGGTTTTTAATAGCTCCAAGGATGGAGAGTCCACAGCTTCTCTGGGCAATCTCTTCCAGTGTTCAACCACCATTACGGTAATTTTTTTCTTACACCTAATTAGGATTTCTGTTGTTCAAACTTATGTCCTTTCCTTCTCATAGGAAGGTGAAGAGAAAAATGTTTCTTCAATAATCTGAAATACGAGAAATAAAATAAAAGCCAAATTAAAAAAATTAAATTTGTCTAAACTGTCTGAAGCAAGCAGAAATTCCTTACAACATATCTGGGAGGATCTGTTTGTAATTTTGTCCTTTACTGGAGGACTGATAATTACTAACTATCTCTGGAACGAGACAGAATTAGTATTACTTGAAACCTTTATCAGTTTAGTTTTCCTTGTGATAATTTTAGGCACCAAATTTGTTTGCACACCATTTGAACACTAAATCAATAGAACTACTCAGAGGATGTAAGTTACAGAATATTTATTATTCAGGTTTTGAACTGTAGTTTTACTTAGTTCAAGGGCACAAGAGGCTAGAGAATACTCCAGATAGATAGCCCAAAAATCTAGATAACACAGATGCAGACAGCAAGAACAACAGAGTCACGCTAATGACCCTGTGTGGCATTGCCCAGCACTCCGGATTCCTGGAGAACTAGTTCCTATTCCTCCTCAGCGCAGGCAGGTTTCTTGCCTTTGTCCCACACTACACCCGAGCTACTAAGCCCTGTGGAGAGCTGGGACAAGGCTCCTGGATGGACTGGAAGGACTTCACTGTTTGTCGCTTGCTTCTAAGCGTTGGGCAGTTTGGTTGGAGCAATGGTTCAGACCCAGCTGCTGGCCATCCTGAAGAAAAGACTTCTGGGCACGTGCAGATCAGATCTGGAGCCGGGGACACTATGAGTTTGTGGATGCAAACGCTATGCTGCAGTGCACAGACAGCCTGCTAGCACATAGCAAACCTGACTTGTTCAGGACATACAAGACTGGGCAGGTAAGAAGCGCGGTGTGCATGCAGAAGCTGTGAGGAGTCTCACCTGTGCCCGATTCCGAGCACTTCCGTCAGGGAAATGACAGGAACGCAGCAGACCTGCTGCAGGGTGCAGTGCAGATGCTGCCTACTGCTGCTGGACTCAAGCTGCTTCTGACAGAAGCAAAAACATGTTTTCACGGTGCTACATAAGGTAATATCTGTGGCACCGATATTGATCATTGCAGTGGAGAATTGACTCTATTTCTCACATATATTTGGATTCTAATTTTTTTCAGAAATGCTGCAAGAATTTTTCCCTTCTCAGCTCTTTACTTCAGTCACTTCTAAATCTCTGAGCTGAAACTCAGCCAAAATATTCATGTATAGGCTACAATGAAAACGCATTCAAAGTGGAAAAGATGATTATGAGTTCTTAAACAGTAAAAATAGATGTTTTTTCTACTTTAACTCATTCTCTTTGTTGGTGTATTATTATTATTATTAAAAACAGCTTTATTATTAACTAGGCAAAGCACTGGTTTTATTCAGAGTTTTTGTCCAATCTTGTTCCAGAAATTTATGTTTTGGCATCCATGAGAAAATACACCCACACCTGGAAATAAAGGCCAGGAAATCACCATTTGTACACGTCCATTTGCAAACACTAGACAGCAAAAACCACTGAAGATCATATTGTGGTTCTGCATTACCTTTTCTGTGGTATTTTCTTCTAACAATGAAGAATGTCACCAGCTGAAGTCTTCTGAGCACTACGTCCTTCCAGTATCTGCTGCAGTTTACACTGGAACATCTCGTGAGGATAGGCCAATGCCCAAATTCATACCCAGCAGCCAAAAGATGTGACAAAGCCTGCCTGACCCCCGTAACTGAATAACAAAAAATAATTGACCTTACGAGGCAGGTACATCTTGGGAAGTAGCCACATGTCTGGACATGTGGATGCCCAGCTTGAGACAGGTAAACTCCCTTCACTCCCACACATGCTGTCTTGCCTAACAGGCTCTACTCAACGGTTATCAGTGCTCATGCTGTGCCTAACGGTCTCATGGCAGTTGGTAGGGGCAAATCCACCCTCTCCATGGGAATGCAGAGCTGTTCCCAGGAGGACACTTCCCTGTGGTGCACTGTAAGACTTGCTTTTTGCTAGCAGGCTGCAAGGCAGAAGCTGTGTTAGTCTGCCAAGGCATATGGCTTTGCAGGACCAGCACACAGGTCCTGCGTTTACTGGCAGTTGTGGTTCGGGACACTAGATGAGACAGTTCATCATTATGTGAAGGCATTGAGTATGGAGACCGAACACAGAGCACGTGATAAATCTGGCAAACGAGAGGAGTGCTGCATTCTCATCCATCAACACTTAAGGAACAGCAGAACAAGACACAGCATGGTAGGTGGGATTATACTGCCTTGCTGACATGGGATGACCGGTCATGGCTCCGCAGTGTCTGGAGGATGTCATGGCTGTAAGGGAGGTACTCCAGTCTTTCAGGGTACACGACTGAAGAAATCCATTCAAGTACTGAAATGGGCTCTCGGCAATTTTACTTTGCAGTCCAGTACATTTAGAAGATTCAGGGTACGGCTGACCCGTGCATGTGGAACACAAAACCAAAATGGCACTGGTTTGAAAATCACCTGGATGTCAGGATTGCAAAACCATGTACATACAGCCATGACTTGCTTTTGTCACAATCTGTAACTGGAAAACTAAAGGTGAGTATTTTTTTTCTGGAGCAGAGCCTACCTACTGATGGATCTCTTAGCCAAACAACGTGCCCTCATAAGACCTATAGACTTAAGGTTAAAGCAGGCAACAGAAATTAGGGATGCCATATATGCTCAAATTCATGTCACGCTTGACAATTCTAATGAGTAATTTCTTACTGCAAATGCACATGCTGTTTTGTGGACTGTGAACTGTTGTTAGACAGATAGCTTACAGATTTCAAAGTGCTTCTTTTGCCTTTTGGGTTGTTTTTCTTTTTTTTTGAGCGCTCCTGGGATGAGGGTACTTTTAATTTTTATGGAGTATTTTGTGCCTAATTAATTGTAAGGACTTAAATAGCTGAGGGCTTTTATTTTCCTTTACAGAACAAAATATCAGTTAAAATGTAAATCTGTGTGATTGCTGGCTTGGTGACACAGGGAGCCCTGTAACTGAACTGTGTAGATTGCTCATTGTTTTCAAATACATTAACAATAATATGTTGGCACAGCTGTTCCTTCTCATTTCCTTACAACTAAATGGACAATACCAAGTGTTAAAAACAAACGATGACCTGTATTAACTTTGCCAGTGTATGCAAGGGGGTTAAAATAGTTGTGTAGCTGGAACAGCTGATTGATAATAAGTTAACACTCGCTACCAAAAAGACTCCAATGTGCATGAACAAAAACTGATGAAAAATGCAGGAGTCTCACTTACCTTCTTGTCTCTCCTCATTTCCTTCCCCGTTCACATCTTTACTTGGATGCATGATGTCAGGCTCACTAGAGACCACCTGGATGAGAGCTGTTTCTCCCCTTCCTTTGCTTGAGCTGTCCGCCTCCCTGGAATCTCTCACTCTGCAGCAGCAAAAATGGAAAGGCCAGATTAACCCTGTTAAGCATCTGCAAAGGAATCTTTGCAGTGAAAGGCACATGCATTTCCCCAAAACAAGACACAGAGGTCTGACCCACGCTGCAAGGAGAGGGCAGCTGTGTACTCATAACCCTGTACAGAATCACAGACCCACAAGAAAACATCTGGAAGCTGCTTAGGGAGGTTGTGAACCGGCGCTGTTGTCCCTCACGTCGACTCTCTTCCTCTTATCCTGCAAACCTATGTGAAGTTCTCTGCTCCGTTCCTCCTGCATTTCTCTGCCTCCTGGAACACGGCCTCTCTCTCTTGCCTCTGCAGCAGTATCTTCCACAGCTCTCTTCCTAAACCCCCTCCAGGGTAGCAGCAGTATGCTTAGCCTTCTGGCAGCACAGTTTATCTTGCAGATCTCAGAGCTCTGTGCTGAACCCACCCAGCTAGAATTGCTTAACAAACGCGCAAGAGAAGGAATCCCTCCAGTACTACTTCTGCATGTCAAGCTGTAGGATTAAAAACTTCCTTCCTCTTAATATACCATTTATTTGAAGGCTGATGCACAGAAACAGCAAGGCAACAGTTGAGCATAACTGAATGCTCTAAGCAACTGTAAAATTACAACATTAGCATTTTCCTTTATTTTTCATTAAAGAAAATTCTGACATCCTGTAGCGGAGACAACATGATATCCTAGGGGTTAGAGCACTTCCCTGGGAAGTGAAAAATCTGAGCTTCAGGCCCTCTTCAGCCTGAAGAATTTGAATTCATACTTCTCAAT
The DNA here is from genome assembly GCA_013400535.1 of Scopus umbretta. Classification (NCBI taxonomy): domain Eukaryota; kingdom Metazoa; phylum Chordata; class Aves; order Pelecaniformes; family Scopidae; genus Scopus; species Scopus umbretta. The sequence continues at coordinate 7,415 of VZTL01093535.1, forward strand.
AAAATGCCTCATCATGCTACAAAATAGGCTACAGCAGTGTTGTTCTCCATCCATCGTGCTGAAGCAGAGCCAATGTGCAGCAGAGAGTGCAAGATTAATGGGACTGGGGAGAGAGGACAAGCAATAGGGCACCTGCATGTAGCACAGCGAGATGAGGACTCCCAGCAGCTTATGAGTCCTGGAGAGCTTTATTCCTTGCTCCAAATGGTATTTCTGTATTTCAGCTTGTGATGCTCAAACAAGCAGGACTAGCAGCAGAAATCAGGGCTCTTACCCCTTCACTTAGGGTATAATAAAAAAAAAAGGCCATCATCATCTCATCTGTACTTCCTTGTTCATTTGCATTATGAGATTACTTCAACTTTAAATGCTCCTTGCTACACTGAACTGGAATTATGACGGCCTTCCATGTGATACTTAATACCACTGCCTGGCAGGATGAAGCTTTTACTTTGCAAGCTCCAGAGTGGAATTTGAAAGAATGTTGCTGATTGCAATCTGTACTTAGCAAAGCAGTTAAGCATGTGCTTTGCTTTCTTTTGTCAGAATTTGAAATTTTGAAGCAAGAGATTAAAACAAGAAGCAAGCTGTCTTCTGGCAACAGAAAGATACAAGCATAAAGACACCCATCAACCCAATCCACAATACATTTATGTCTTTAGTCTCCTCCAAGGTAACACAAACTACCAATATTAAATTCAAATAAATTTTTAAGAGGCTGTTTTCTTTGGTTTTTCCCTTGGTGTTAGTTTTTGTACTTCAGTGGGCGCCATCTGAATGTCCCTTCTGTCTCACATTGGTAATTTCATCTCCAGGTCCCATGCACTACCATGCCCAACCTTTCTAATACTGCGTGCATTTCGGGCCACGAGCAATCTGTATGCAGCTGCAGTCTCTGCCTCTGAAGCATTTCAGCACCGAGTCTCACTGCCTTCAGCTGCAGTACTGAGCCCCCACAAAACATCCACGTTTGGACTCCATAAAGCCTTTTGGCTTGCACCGCTGTAAGCTCTCTTAACTCCACAATGATCAATGCCTATATAATGACATTAGAATAAAAGCACTAGGTCAACGCTGCAAAAAGTCCCACATCACAGGCCTCAGAAAGTACTCCCTGCTTCATTTTCTTGGTTGCTGTGGATATCTAGTTGAGAAGTGTTTGGGAAATGAAATGGGTTTAGCTTTTTGCATGCAAAATAGCTTTTAAAATAATGATCAAACTATATTATGTGTCTGACTCTTCTCCTTTAGATTGGAGACCTAAGATGTAACTGATTAACAATTATGATGTTTATGGATTAATCAACACACCTCTGAGAGACTGAAACTACCTTAACTGGCTAATGATCTAATGTCTAATATTAGCAGGAAGCATTCACAACTGTGTCACTACAAACACAACAGTTCTGAGTGACCATTATATTGCCTGTCACCAGTAGAAGTAATTCACAATTATATTACTATGAAGAAATCATATAAATTGCATGCAAGCTCTATCATGTTACACTTCTGTTGCCTTCCCTTCCCCAGTTAGTATTAGGGCACAAGCCCACCCGTTCTCACCCCACCCTTGCACGCCAAGTCTTTTGGACATAGACCTGATGAGAGTCCAGCGGGTTGTCCCAAGGGGGCGCTTGAGGCCACAGGTCAGCTTTACCACTGGAGGTGTGGTAAATACCAGAATATCCCACCCTTCTTTGTTCTCCACTGGATTATACCTAATGCCTATAATTTTAATTATTTCCTGTTTTTTTTCCTATTTAATTACTTTAATTCCCAGTGTTTATTTTTCTGAGCCCATCTTTTCACCAACCCTGCACCTCCCTTTCTCTGCCTAGACTCCTCCCAGACAAATGTCACCTATTTTAATGACCTGCCTCTAATTATTTTTAACTCATTGGTCCCAGTTCTGCTACATCCACACCCAAATGTGGTGTTCCTAATAGTTATCTAGGCAGTTTTGATATAATATGGTATTACTCATACTGTTATCTAGATAGTCCCAAGACTCCCTTCAGACCCTTTCTCTCAAGCTGGTTACATTTCATCTACACCATATGCTTTTTGGACAGAATTATCTTACTTTAGCCTTGACTTCCCTACTAACTCTGTTTGAGCCAAGCAGTTTCTTCTTTTGTGCAGAGACAGCTTGCATACCAGAGCAACAGAATAACCCATTTTGTGCTCACACAGTCTCTTTGCCCTTGAACAGTTTCAGTCGCCCTCCTGGTTCCCATGGTGGCATTGGCTGGTTTTGAAACCCAGTGTTTGAGCAGGGCCTCTTACTACACTATGGCCCTGCACATGCCAGTGCTTCCAACCAAGCACATCCCCGAACAGGGCAAGCAGACAGTGCAGAAGTCGCTAGGAGAATGTCTTGCTACTTCAAAGCCTCACCACAGGCCTTTCTTAGCACAAGAGGACACAAGGAAGAAAGGACATAAAGAAGGTGGCAGAATTCAGGCTCCTACAGCCTGCACTGCTGACGCACTGGCAGACGACGGCAGTGGGAAAGAGCCCAGGCCACATCATGTCTTCCTGCAGCAATCTCTTCCTTCCTCTCCACAGCAGAGAGAAGCTGAAGTAGAAGCGGAAGGGAGAGTGAGCAGCCGGCCAGCCCAGCACCCTGTTGTCACCGGCCAGGCCTGCAGGGTCAGCACCATCTCCCACCACCTGCACAAGCCTCTTTTGCTTGAACAGTTACCAACGCACAGTAGACAGGAAAGGGAAAGGGACCTGGAATCAGCACTCCTTCTCCAAGCATTTTAATTAGGCTGGTTGTATAATCTCCTCATACCTTCATCTGAATGGAAGGGAGCAAAATTTGCTTTTGATCACTCATTTCTGCTTGAGAAATAATACACAACACAGTGAGCTGAAACTTTTAAGGTTCAGATGAATAAGATTCTCCAAGGAACTGCGGGACTGGGAGGACAAGAGACACAAAAAAGAGGAGGTCTAAAGACAATATTGGACAGATACTTGTTGAAGATGGTCATCTGACTAATAGGGATGAAGAAAACATGGAGGCATTCAATGCTTTTTTTTTTTTTTTGCCTCAGTCTTTAATAATACTGACAGACCCTGAGCTGCCCAGTCCCCTGAGCCAGAGGACCACGAGTG
>VZTL01093597.1:0-31636 GCA_013400535.1 Scopus umbretta
ATTTTCCCTTCTGTTTCAGCACAGATAATTCAGCGGAGAGCCCAGCTCCATCTCGGGGGGCAGATCCCTGCGGGGCAGGCGCAGCGTGCAGTGCTGCTGCTCAAAGACCCGGGCTCCTGTCCGTCTCCTCATCCCGACGCAGCAGCCGTGCCGCGTCGCCCGGGGCCCGGTGCCCCTAGTCCAGCCGGGCTGTGCAGATCACAACTTACGGTGCTCCCCGCGCTAAACGGGATGCTTCAAGTCAACAGCACAAACCTATGGCCCTTCTGATCCCATCTTTACTCCCGTTTCTTCCCAGAGGAACAAATCTCTATTAAAAAAAAAAAAAAAGTGTCATTTGAATGTCCACAAACCATGAAGAGAGACTGGAAATGCATTATCTCCCTGCACCTGATACAAATAAGGATTTGACTATTTGGTGCCACTTTGAGATAATTGTTTCAAAGGATCTGAATGTAGAAAATACTTTAAAACAACTTTAGAATCAATAGCTGTTTTAATTTGCAACTTGCAGCTCACTTTGACAAATAACCCAAAAAGGGAGGACAAACAATACAGCTTCAATTATATTTCTGTACAATATTTATCTTATTTTGTGTTGTGTGCTGCTGAGCTAATTCAATTTTCTGCTGCCAGCCCATGCTTGTTCCCCTCTCACTTGTAATATATAACTTTATGAAGAGGGACTAAATCTTCCTGTGTGAATGGCACTTTATCCCTGAATGTGAATGTTTCTGGAAAATAAAATAATAAAATAAAACAACAACAATACTCTTTGTAAGACTAAGAATAAAAGCCATGCAGCTGAGCTATTTTTCAGTAGGGAGAAATGGCACACAACAGAGGGAAAGCAGGTGGCAGCTGGAAAGCATCCAAAAACCCCCAGAGGCTTCTGGCTTCACAGCTGGGCACTGGGACCTGATACCCTTTGCTTGAGCACAGCGCTGCTTTGAATTTCCAAGCCAGAGGGGACGGTGGAAGATTGCTCCCTGCTACCTCCCACTGCCTCCCTGAAGGACACGGAGCCCTGCTGGGTCACACTGAACTGTACGGGGTAGCACAGGCAGAAAAAGCAGTTCCCGACCCCTGCGAGATAAAAATTTAAATTGATTTTGGAGGCCGGGGATGGAAATTTCAAGTTGTATGTGTCTGAAGATGAAGACAGAAGTTCATTGGGATGTTCCAATAGGCACAACGAGGTGGCTGAGTGCCATGGGCGCCCACTCGCCCGGTGCTAACAGGAGGAAAGCCATACCCTTCCTAGCTGCTGCTGCCGCATCTGCGTCAGTGCTGGTGGCTGGCACAGCTCTTGGGTGGGATTTTCTCCCCCGGCAGGCCCCGTAGCTCCCTCTGAAACGCAGCAAGGGGCACGGGCGGTACGCAGCTCATGTAATCCACACGGTAACCTCTGTGCCAGAGCAGGACACGCTAGGTGGACAGACTCCAGAACTTTTACTACGATGCTCACTTACTGACATTTCTGTAACTTTTGTGTTCTGTAATTCATTCTCATGAGCTGCCGTTAGAGCTATTTCTGCACCTATCTCAATGCCTTTTAATTTCTTTTTCTCTAAATTGCTGCCTCTGGAGGTAGAAAACAAACCACGAGCGCTTGTTTCATGTATCAAGGCAAAATGTCAGTCAGCTTCTGCCTGTGGGCACCTGCACTGGTGCCAGTCATCTTAAAATATACCCAATGCAACCGGGAAGGCTGCTGGGAAAAAATAAAGAAACAGAGAGGAGGCCGTTCAGCTAAAGGTTGGGAATTGTTTGCAGCAAACTGACAGATGTTTATGGTTCATAAGTACATTCCCAAAAGGACAATGTTAGTAGCTTGAAAAAATGGAAGGGAGGAAAGATGGAAGAATTGATTTAACATCTGTGTTTTTCTTGAAAACGTTTTCTCTTAGGAATATCAGGGAAGCTGACATTTTCACAAGGCAGGGGAATTGGGATTCGTGGCTAATTGTGGTCCTGATGGTGAAACAAAGCAGGGGATCCAAAAGAAAGTTTTGTAGGCTGTGGCATCTCCTTCATAGCTCCTCCACCACCTGGAATACTTACAATGAGAAAAATGCAGGCCCACTACAACTTTGCTTCCCTGCCTTGTTTCACATATTGCTTAAAAACTGATGGCTTTACAGCCTGTCCTTTGTCTCAGCCCTATACACAACCTGGAGAGAACACCACTGTTTCAGAAATGCCATTTTGGGAGAGAAATCCGCCATCAAATCCTGACTTTTCCCCCTGGCTCTCTCCTCTGGGGTCTGCTGACAGCCTGCCCTGCTGGTTTGCAGGCTCTCCCATGCAAACAGTTTGGGTTACAAGTGTTTGATTATTTTTTAATTTTCCACTAGTCTGGCACTGCTCTAGTGCAAATGTCACGTAACAGGCAATTGCAGGAGCTGTGCAAGCAGAAAGCGAAACAGCAGTAAAGCTGCCTGCTTTCTATTCTCTTTCTTCAGAGTTATAAGATCCGCTATGGCGCTTGCCTTCATTTCAGCCTGCATGGTGTTAATTTTTAGCATCTAAACCTTCTATTTTAGAGCTGAAAATGCAGCTGATAACCTGGTTAACAACTGTTGCTGTGGGCTCCCTTGGCAGCAAGGCATTAGCAGCCTCTCTAGCATATTGTGCTCAGCCGCACTTCCAGGTTTCAGTCTCACAGCTCCTCCCCAAAAACGCGGTGGGTGCTGCGGTGGTCGCCACCACTGCCCTGCACTCAGTGCTGTTCTGACTGGCTTATTAGACACAGGCTAGGGTATTGCTGCCACTGGCAATATCAGCTCTTATGGGATGGATGAGCCTGCAAGCTATCCCTGCGCCTCCGTTACTCATCTCTACTGTATGCCGCCAAAGAGCACAACACGCTCAGTCCACTGCGCTGGCAGGTTACGTTTTCGGGAGCAGGGAGCCGTGCACAGGGTTTGCACTGAGCACACACAAGATACCTTCGCTCACTTAGCTGGTGCTCAGTGCTCTCCCTTCTCACAAACTCTTCCCCTTTGTCCAGCAGATCGGGCCAGGGCTCCTCATGGAGCCTCCCCTGTGCCTTTGGCCAGAGGTGATGCTCCAGCTTTGGTACTCACTGAGGCCCTATAACCACAATGGCTTCTCAGGTAGGCTGCTAAAGTTTTGGGGGATCTCCAGCTCTGGACCTATATGAGAAAACAGCAGCTGCGAGGTCACTGGTACATCTTCTCAATCAGGCCACAGAGGTATAAAGCCGCACACCCCAAAACTGGGTTTCAGTGATGAACAGGGTGCAAGAGCAAAGCGTACAAATCTCTGGTACCTAACAATGCCAGAAATTTCAGATTAGCCAAGAACAAAATCAGCTGAAGATGTGGAGGTTTTCTTTAATTTTATTTTCAAAGTAATAAACTCTGTAATTAACCATTGCTAACTAAGTCATCAATCTTGTGCAAAAAAAGGAATAATGAACTAATTAACTAGGATGCATTCTCCCAGTGTAGACAATCAATGCCTTATCTTAATGTAGGGGTATCTCTGGAGGGGAAGGAGGGAGGCTGGAAACAATTATAGAAACTAAATATTGAGAGAGAATGCTTGTTTGTTTTTCTCCAAAAAATGAAACCAATGAAGAGACAAACTCCAGCGTTTGAAACCCAGTATGCTTATTTCCCCTGTTTTACTTCTTGGAAAAAAATATAGACTAGAAACTACCGCTAGTATCCTCCGAGTAACCAGTTTATATGTAACCAAGACAACAAGAACCGCAAAGCTAGCAAATCCCCTTTTAATCACTCTCCTTCCCGTCCCCCCAACTTTAAAGAAATGTTTATCTGCCGTTACAGAGTACGCCTTGACAAAGAGTGAGTTTGCATTCGTATGAGGCTTCAGAATGTGTCCTTCCAATGTTCCCGTCTCACACATTTATTGCAGTGATTCCCTTTGCTTCCTCTTGTCAGCCTAAAGTTAATTCAAGTCATTTTATACTCTAAAAGCAAGCAAGCCTTTTCTCGTATGTTTAAAATACAGTTTGAGCATCTCCCAGTTCAATAGAGTCATTTGGCTGGTAAGCAACTGCTCAAGCAATTGCTCCTCCTTCCCTCAAGAATTACATTCTCTGTTGCTCACAACAAAGATATCAAGAGTGTTAGTATTGTTGTTGTGGTGACTGACAGCTGCTGCAAATATGGCTGATGTAAAGTTAAATTACTGCACTTTGGAAGCAGTGCAAAGCTGTGAACATAGCTGGGGTGATCTGTTACCTCCTCCTGGGGAAAACCAGGCATTGAGAGGCATCCACCAATTTAACCACAAGAGGACTCAAAGCCTTATATACAGCTCATCTCCAAGTGAGGCTATTACAAGGGACTGGCTTTTTATCTCATCTGTGCTAGGAAACTCAAAGTCTCAAAGGAGAAAGGGCCTCCTCCATCCCTTCTCTGGGGACTGCATGGCAGATAATGACCAAAGAGGATGGAAAGACATTTTTTAACAACAGTTCATCCAAGAAGCAACAAAAAGACTCCCATATTTTGCCCTGGTGTCCACAATACAGCTCCACAGTGAGTTTACAGATGTGTTCAGGCAGGCTGGCACATCAGCTCCCTCCCAAAGAGTGAGCTGAGCTGCGGGATCTTCAGCGAGTGCGTACAACAGAGGGCACACCAGAAGCCAACGTCTGTATCAGGATGTCACTGCAGAAAAGACCTATGTTTACTCCATTTTCCATGGTTACATTTTCTTCTTGCTTCTAATCTGCAGGTATGAGCTCAACACATGGTGGGACGCAGCAAATACATGACAGGCACTATGCTAGAAATCAGACCAGCTGTGCAGGATAACTTCCCATCAGCATCATCACTTCTAGGAGCCTGGGCAGGTTTAATCTGTTACATTCAAGTCCTGTTCCTTCACCAAACCATCCAGCAAAGCTCACTGAGTCAGCTGGAGGAAGAAGTTCTGTGTAACCGCACACGCCAATGGGTGGGCATGAGCTTGGCTGAGTAATGGTCTCTCACCGCATCTCTAAAGGGCTCAAAAGCTACATCAAGGAATGAAAACCGTGGTGGAGAGCTAGTGGAAGAATTAAACCAAACAGATGGAAGTGTGGGAGTGGAGTTTGGGCCAAGAAAGGCCAATTTCAAACCATATTTTTAATTAAATTGGGGAAGTTTTTAACTGATAAAAACATCTTTAGTTGGATTTAATGGCATTTAGCTGCTTTAATTGGGATGTCTATATTTGGAGTTTGCAGACAGAAACAGATAATAAGGCGACAAAAACAGATCACAGGGGCTTAAAATCCTGGCATTTGCATAACCCAATTGTTCACATTATGAAATGGAAACCCTGTTATCAGCTTGCATAAAACAGCTTGTTTTGGTAGATTGCAAATACTGTGTTTAATTAACCAAGCTTCAGGGACAGTGAATCTTATTGTTACAAGATAGAACTCTGTGGAAATAAAGGCATTTTCATTTAAATAAAACAAAAGGGGATGTTTATCAGGATGTTACTTAATTGTCAGCATTGCTAAAGAGTTTTGTTTCTGCTATAATTTATGAACTGGAATTGATCAGTGAAGCAGAGAACCAGGCGCCTTTGTCCTGTACAATTAAAGCTCTGTCATCTTAAATCCAGGCATTAATGATGCCAGCAGCTAAGAGGAAAGCAGAAAAAAAAAAAATCTGCAAGTGCATTGGAAATCCTGGGTTATGAATGAAATCCAGTTTTGCCCAAGTAGCCCTCTCAAAGCATTGCTACCTTGGTAATACCTCTCTGGCACTTCCAGAAAGTCTGTTACAGCATTGCTAAGGCCGTAGTATGTTCCCACCGAAGAGCAGAAGAGGACAAAGCTGGGCAAGCACGAGAGTATGCGCCATTGATACATTCTCTGACACCCCCTCGCAGCATTCAAGCCGGAGATCTTTATCTGAAAAGCCAGGAATTGTCCACCGAGTAAGATGGAAAATAACTGAGCTGCTGGAGAGGAAATGATTAGATTTTCCTTGCAGAAGACACTGCTGAGAATGGAAGAGATTCTTGTTTTGAGTTTGACACACAATAAAAATTAAACATTTCTCTACCTAGATGTGTTTTTGCTAACATTTCCAGTATGTCATAAAACATTTTTCACTAGGGGGAAAAGAAACAAAACGTAACCAAGCATCTCCAGAAATATTGCTTGCTATTTTGCAGCCTCCCTGGGAGCCTGCCCCAGGAACAGTGCCAGAGGCCACACCTGGAAGCGGCTGTGGCACACAGGCATGGCAGGAGAATCCTCAGTCCTGGGAGCGTGCCGAGCTTTGAGAAAGGCAAAAGGGAGGAAAAAAAGGATGCTGTGCACACAGAGGACGGGCCCTGTCCACATTACCGCTAATGCAAAGTACAAATCACAGGACGTTTCTCTGAAATATGTAATTGTATTTGAAAGGACACAAAAGCTGCAGTTGCTGAGCTGCTTCCAGGAACAAGATGTATTCCATGGCCTGAAACAAAGTCTTATTTATATTCTGTGTTTTTCTGTGATTGCTTAAATATGCTTACCGCATTGGTCTTCTCGCAGTGCGGTGCCACTGAATTCTTTCTGTTCGGAAACGAAAATGTACAACCTAAGACTTCTGACCACAGTGAAACCCCTCACCAAGATAGCCAGAGGCAGTGGGGGAGAGTCTGCATGGGAGTTCACCAAGAAGCAGAAGCTGTTGGTGAACCCAGTAAAGCATATTATCAAAAAAATGTGCTGGAGTAATCGGAGAGGAGAGCAAATGCTGCTGGCAATAAAAGCCTATGCGAAATCCAGCTGAGAAGCCTACTGTGAGACCTACAGGGGCAAATTTCCCTGTGGTAGGACAAAAGAGACCGAGCAAGTGAATAGCGGAAAAATCTATTGCGAGGTACCCATTATCAAGCAGCAGTGAAGCTGGAAAAAAAAAATAGAGAATTGAATTTGAGGAGGGAAGGGAAGTAGGCACCCTGTGGACACAATTACAGAGACATTTCAGAAATTGCTGGGTGTGTAAATGCAGGAACAGCAGATGGGAGAGGTCTGAGGATGAAAGGGTAGAAGTGGTCTCCTCGCATGTGCCAAGGAAATACCCAGCTGCCCGCCTCTGCCCCTGCCAGCTCGCTCACGCAGAGGCTGCCCAGTCCCACCAGCACACGCGCCGCCCCTCCTGCCTTCGCCAGGGCAGCTGTCCCCTCCGTACCCCAACTCTGCTGGCAAAGGCTGTTCCCTCCCTCCCAGCGGCAAAAGGAGGACCCCGATTCCTGCTGCTCCAGGCACCGCGGCTGTTTTTCTCTCCCCACACAGCCTCTCGGGTCACCTCTGGTTCTCAGTCGTGCAGGTGGAATTGCTCCTTCGCTCCCACGGCCCATGTCACAGCCCTCGCCCTGTGCCACAAATGCTTTGCAGGTGAAGGTGAGGGATGGAACAAACTCTGCACCAAAGTCCAATGCCCCTTGCAAGTCCTGGGTGTGAATTGTCAGAGGGGCTGATCTTTCGCTGTAGGCACCAGGCTCTCTTCCCTCAGCTAGGTTAGCTCATTCCAGACTAACCCTCACACAAAGAGCTGGGCTTCCCCACAGCTGCACGCATGCAGCACCTTGTGCACGGTGCCGGGATCAGCTGGACCCAGGATTGCAACCCACACGGCCCCCAGCTCCTTGTTACAAGCAAGCTGCAATCTCTGCAATCTCTGGCTGTGCCCCAAGTGATGGAGAGGCCCAGCGGCAGGGCACGCAGCTGGAGCCCACCATCACCTCGGGAACCTGCTCCCAGTCCAGCTGTGGTCCAGTACTGCTCAGCCTTGTGCTACCCCAGCCCTGGGAGCCTCACAGGGAAACTTCCCAGCAGCCAGACTGCTCTTGGAAAAGGTGAACCTTGTGCTTGAAAGGCACCAAATCCTTTAATCCCTGCAGCCACTTTAACCCTTGGCCTCCTGAGCCTCACTGAAGGATCTGAAAGCTTGCTGAAATCCCAAAGTATCACAAGGATCATTGTACATCCTTAAATAAACCTCCTCTCTTTACCTCTCTCCCTTTGTGAGGATTTATGCTCCGAGAGGCACAGCTGCTCCTAAGGAAATGGCTTGAGGTTCAAAAACCCCCTCCTGGTTTTTACTTCTTGCCTCTCGAGGGTTAACAATCCTCCGGAGAGTGCAGAGCAGCCTGTCTATCCACTTTGGTAATTGAAATCAATTTCTCTGCCTTATCTTTAGGAAACCTATAGAGTCAAGACACTAATCTGCTGGCTCTGGCATCTTTTAAATGAAAACCTATTTAAAAAAAAAAAGAAAAAGGTCCTTTCCCTGCCTGCTGATGCTCCTTCGCTCAGCTTCTGAGGGGGGGGAGACAGACAAACTCCAGGCCCTAGACTTTTTTTTGGGAGCAAGCACCTGCTGCTGGTCAGTCCTTGGGCCTCCTGGGCCAGGAGTATGGGTGAGCTCCATCGCCCCCTCTGCTGATCCCAGCACTTCAGACTTCCCCAGGCAAGGCAGGGGCTCTGTCTTGAGAGGACCTGTTGTGGCTGGCACAGTGATGGCAATGGAAACCTGCCACCTACTCATGACCCAGGGGAGCTCATGTGCTGGCTAAGGGGACGTCCAGTGAGGAGGATGGATGCCAAAGACCCCCAGATCGAGAGAGGAGCTGGGAGAGGGGCTTTCAGCCAGATATCTCCTTGGTGCAACTTCTTGGCTCCTCCTGCCATTACTCCCAGCCTCTGTTCCTCTGACGCCAATAGACACCATGCTACTGCAGAGGGGTCACAAAACCAGGATGCCAGTTGTGCACACCGATACAGGCACAGCTGCGGTCAGGGATGAAGGAGCTAAACCCCCCCACCAGCCTGCTCTGAGGAGCAAACCTCTCTCTTCAAATCTCCAGTTATCCAAAATGAAGCCTGCAGAGAAAAAGCAGACCCAAACCATGTTCTCTCCTAATTCTGGTCATTAGGAGTCCAGCCAAACCAATAGGTTTATAATTTGCAGTCAGTCAGGCTTGAAATCCCCATAGTTTTTACTGTAATTACACAGATCAAGTAATCAATAGGAATCATACCACCCTGACCTTAAAAAAAAGGGAAGCAAAACCCCACAAGCACACCTCTGCTTCCTTGGGCACCAGGCGGGAGGGCAGGGCAAGCAGGGCAGCACCAGCACGTGCACCATGCAAGGCTGCCGACTCGGGTTGGCTCGGAGCAGGACGTTATGTATTTTCAGTGGGTGTCTACGGTGGGAAGAAGCAGTCACAGGATGGGGAATGAGAAAGCAAGCACAGAAACTGGTGGCCACGCGATCTGAAGTTGGTACTCCCACATGAAGTGGAGATTGAAAGTACCCCAGCTGTTACTGGCCCAACAGTAATAACATGATCCTTCCCAGATGTCTATCTTACTGCTGTCTGCAGAAGGAACCAGCACAGATCTTTAGCAAGAAATGTGCACTTTACCAAAACTTAATTTGTAGTTTCCTTCAAACTAAGTGCACTTCTTGAGCAAGACAATATAATTAAATGAGGCACATTAATATCATGAGATAAGCACCACTGACCACATTTATGACAATATAAGAGGAATTCACAGAGAAAAAGAACTTATACCCTATAAATCAAAGCATTTTGGTGCATAAAATTTGGGAACACAAGTCTATGAATTGTAATAGAGCATGACGAACTCTCATCAACAGAAGTAAATATTAAGCCCCCAATGACAAACAGGTACCAAGCATCCTAGCTGAATGATTTTTTCAACACATGAAATTTAAAGCAGTTCCCTGATTCTTATTCTTTTAATTGAGGTAATTTGCTTTAAGTGTTCCTTGCAGCTGGGAAATTACAATTACCCCTTCAATATTCTGATAATACAAACAGCTTTTTTTTTTTTTCATCTGATGCTAATCATTGTGTGCTCCTCTGAGGAGGAATCCTTTTTGGGTAGAAAAAGCTTGGTAAGAGACTAACATGCACATCAGAAAGTTAAAGGTATGACAGTGATTTGGCTGGGTAAGGGTAGAGGAAGGAACGGTCATTTCACTGGCCTGGATTCCCCATCCAGTTTTCATTATGTTAAATTGCCATTACATTCCTTTCAGCTCCCCGAGAAGTCAATATCATATAATGAAGTTATCACAAGATAAAGCTTGCTGAACTAATTTGGTGATGGTAATATAAGCAGCTCTGGGTAAAGGTTGGGAAGTCAGCTTTGTTTACAGAAGTGAACAGGAGGATAGTTGGGTTATTCAAGACAGGTAGTAGTTTCTTCCACCATCCTTGCCCTTTCAGAGAACATTTTTTTAATCCTTTGATTGCTAAAAAATGTCAAAAAAGTTTCAATACTCATTGCCACAGCAATAGGAATTGGAAAGGTTAATATAAATATAGGCTGCTCTTGCCTCTGACCACTCAATGCTGTTGAACAGAAAAACTTGCTCCACTTCTCCAGTAGCACAGCACTTCAGTAAAGTTTCTTAGGAAAGCCCGATACACACATGTTCTTTTTCTCAGCAGAAGTAACAGCAAAGGAATAAGAATGCTGTGTTCATCATCAAATAACCCTTCCTGAGTATTTCTCAGCTTATTTTCCTCAAACGCTGTTGACAAATGATGCATGAGAAGGCACCAGGAAGGAAGCAGATACAGTGCCTGTCATGTAACAATTGCTCAGTGCTTAGTCCACAGTAATACGGAAATCCATCAGCACACATCTCACTAACTATATTTCAGATTGGAAACACCTGTAGTTTTTGATGGCAGACTCCATTTTGCATACAGGGAGTATTTTCTGGCTTCATGATAAACTGCAACCACAAGCATACTGCAGCTGCAGACCTCCTCCCTCCAGCTCAGCAGGACACTGCCGCCCTTGGGGCCAGACACGGCCCTCCGAAGAACACGGCACGGGTCCTTGTTCTATGCAGCTGGGGCTGCCACTTCCAAAGCTGCCATTTGTAGCCACACAATTTTGGCAGCCATTTGTCAACACACTTTCGGAACAAGAGGTAGGTTGGAGCAGCATTAATCAATTAATTTATTTTGCTCCTTGTAGGAATATGCATCCTATTGACCAGTTCTTTGGTTTACAATTGTTCCTCCATTAATCTGAAGTGTATCAACTGAGCACAGTCTCATTGTTGGGGGAAATAATGGAGAACATTGCATACCACATGCAGGGATGCCCCCACAGCAATTAGTCACTTTGCATTAATGTGCACTGCATTAATCGCTCACTAGCGGAGTGGCTACAGGATACAAAGGGAGTAACATGGGCTGCTGATGTCGGAGACTGACAGAAAGTAAGAAGGTACTAGAGGAAGCTAAGCGTATTCCCCTGTAGCTTGGGCAGCGTGGCCTCAGGGCTGTGTCATCACGGGATGTTTTCACGCTGCCCACTGTTGAGGAGCGAGGCTGCTCCAGCGGGCACAGCAGCACGTCCCTGGGGGATGCCAGGCACATGCTCCCCAGGGGCTGGGAGTAATGGGGATACTGCAGAGTCCAGGAAGGATGAGCAGTTGAGTGAAGAGTGGATTAGGACAAAAGTTCCCAGACTGGAAATTCAGACCGCAAGTCCTTCTAGCTGAGGATCCCCACTCCACACAGCCTGTTGTATTTAGATTATTACATACAAGCACCACTAGTGCAATTTTGTCACCCCATTGCCCACTGCTTACCAACTCGTGGAGGGAGGGTGGTGAGTTTTATTTTAGTTTTTGCTACAAGAATTAGCAGAACAAAGATCAAGGAGCAAGGTGGGCTGATCTGTAAATATCTGGCATTTTCACTCCTGTCTCAAAGCACCATGATAAACCACTCTGAACGCAAACCTGACTTGAAAAGAATCACCAAGTACTTCACAGTGCCAGTAATTGAAAGAGGACACGATGGGATCCAGATACAAAGAGAACAGTTGTTCTTTCAGCATTTCTACCCCTTTTCCTTCCCCCTCAAATTTCAATAGGCCATGTCTAATTATTGACTGGCACATATTCCCCCTCACAGTGGGTTATTATCAGACCATAGCGTGTGTGTCTGTCCACAGAATTAGCAGCTATAATTGGACCCTTTTAACAAGGTACACAACACATTTTAAATTAAATTGCATTCCATAAATCAGGTTAACCTTTTCAACATTGCTCTAAGAAAATTAATTACTCATATTGAAGCACATGACCTTTTCACGGTGCTTGGGATTAGCTTCCACATTTCTTTTATTTTCCCTTCTTTCCGCTCCTCCCTCCTCTCTCCCCCAGCCCAGCCTTCTTTCTTCGCTTAAAAACATCAGAGCCCAAATAGCGTAAAGGCTGAACATATTGCTTCAGCTCTCACTCACAGCTTCAACCAAATACAACTTAATTGCTGCTCTCTTTTCCAGTTCTCCTCTTCTAAGCAAGCTGCCCCCTCCCCTCTTTTCTGGCAGTTGAAGCCAGGGCTGCCCAGGTGCCAACACTCAACTTTATCATCTGACTCTTGACTTTAGTTTGATATTTGCTTGAAACACCTGGGAGCCTTGTGGCTATGTGAGGATCTCCACTTCCATCACCAGCAACTGGCAACATTTCTAATTTTCTAGCCCTTAAAATCATAAATAAAGTGTGGCTGAGTGCCCTAAAAGCTCAGAAGGAAAACAGGAGAAAAAAATGGTTTATTGTGTTAGAATTTGCCAGAACTTTCTACAACAGTTCTGCAGGCTCACGGAAATAAATGTCAGCGGCACAGTCCCAGTACCAGGCTGGGAACAGCAGGAGAAAAGGACCCCTACTGAAGATAGCATCAAAGCAAGCAGGGCAACCTTCAACAAAATCAGTCAGGAAAAGCCCAAACAGATAGAATCTCATCTCTCCCCACCTGATCCTACTTGTAGCTTCTATGTAGTTTGGATTTATGAGCTTTCTTACACCTTCTATGGAGAGTTCAAAAACTGGATTAGCAATATCTACAAATAACAAATCTCAGGTCTAATTGAGAGAATTAGAGCAGAAAAGGCTTTGTTGCTCCTTTCTAAGGGAGCAGAATAAGCCTGGGTGAGCTCAAAGCATCTGCAGCAGTTTTCCATCACTGATAACATCACAAGCAGCTGTGTCTGCCCCATTAACCCACCTGTACCTGGCCTCCTTTGTCACAGCCATCCCTGGGAGTGCTGCTGCATCAGCTCTAGGACCTTTAGTAAGAGAGAGAAACAAAATGAATGATCACTCTGCAGGATAAGCAAGCATTAGGATCTCTTCCCAGAGTCCCTTCTGAAGCAAACTCAAATTTTTGTTTTGTTTCCTGGTGTTGTATCATATTTGCAACTTGTTATTAAGTCAGGCTACAAGACAATTTTCTGCAGAAAATCCTTCAACAATGGAGAGGAAAAAAGTGGGATTAGAAGCATTCCTTTGACAGCAATGTTTATGCTGATACAAGACATTAACAGTTTTCAAAAGTCAACAGTTCATAGAATAAGTTTTGTTTTGCAGCCCACTGTTTTTTTGTTGTTGAAACAGGGTTGACAACACAATTTTCTTTTTCCTGTAGCTCTTCTCCAAGCCTATGTAACTTCAGCCATGCAGAAGCAAGACAGAATTTTAAATACATACAAAAGGACTTAAGGACTAAACATAACTTAACAGGTTTCCACTCACCATAGCACCTAGTGGAATTTTTTTACAATATCTTCTTTTTTACACTATTCATTTCTCATTCTCAGACACTTGCTACAGCAGCCCAACAGCACCTTGCAGAAACAGGGGCTCACACAGTGCCCCCCATGCTCAGATGACCACCCCCCCAAGCAGAGCTGCCCATGCTTGCACCCCAGCTATCTCCTGCTGCTGAGGCACAGGTACTTCTAGGGCAGCACCAGCACACCCAGCCCCCTGGGGGTGATAAATGGGGTCCTGTCCCACCCCACAGGCCTGCAGCAGGGTGGGGATGGGCTGCAGGGGTGTGCCTGCCCCTGCTCTAGGTGGGAGGCACCCTTGGGAAGGCAGAGGCTGTTGTCTATGCCTAGAAGAGCACCATGAGGCACCCTTTCCGTACAGGCAGAGCCTGCTTGGAGGCACTTGGTGGGTGGGTGGGTGGAGCAGAGCACAACACAACAGGTGGGCTGCCCTGAGGGTGCTAATGGTCTCCGCTGTTACCTGGACCTCTCTGCCTGCAGCTGGAGCTCATCTCCACCCAGCCGCACCCTCAGCCCTGCCTGCACCAGGATGCTGGTCTCCAGCTCTACATCTACCACACCCTTGCTCAGTGACCCTGCAGCTCTGTCTGATGCTGTTTGTCTTCTCTGGGTCGGATCCTGCCTGGGCTTGCTGCCTTCTGCTCTGGGCCCTGTTGCCACAGGCTTGCCTTGTGCTCTGGGCTGCCCATGCCTGCCGTCCTGCTGCTGCAGCTCCTCGCCCTCTGGGCTGACTTTGGTGCTGTCCCACTGCTCTAGTGCCTTGCTGGTGATGGTGGGACAGGCCCTGGCCCTGCTGGCAGTGGGGTCCCCTCAGTGCCTTTTCTGTGAGGGATCCAGCCTCCCTGCTCCACCCTGATGGTGGGATGAGCAGGCTCTTCCCTGAAGGTCTGAAGCCAGGCTCCCTGTGGCAGCCATTGCCAGACTGACCAGGCCTAGGGAGATGCTGCCATGAAGAGATGCTGCTGGAGACCCTGCCTGCGAGGAGGATGCTGTGGGCTGGCCCTGCTGCCAGAGGAGCCTGCCGGGACGCATTGCCTGTCTCCAAAAGGTAGGATGTTGCGCGGCTCAGTGCCCGTGCGGCGAGGTGCCCACGGCGTGGGTGAGGTGTGAATTTAGGAGATGATGCGCGATGGTTGGTGGCTTGGAGCTGAAGGTAGTGACCTTTGTGCTTGAAGTAAGGTGCTGGTTTTTAACAGGGAGAGGCACTGAGCCTCGGAGCAGCTTCCCTGGGGATGCATTAAATGCCCCCTTGGCTGGAGACTTTGAAATCACGGCTGTGTGTTTTCCTCAATGCTGCGCCCGAGCGAAGGGGGACGGGTGTGTGGTTTGGTTTGCCTTGTGGTGTGTGCTGGCAGGGCTGGAGAAAAGTGGTGCATTGATGGGGTGTCCCTGGCAGTAGCTGGAGACTTTATGAAAGCAAAGAAGCTGCTGAGCAAGCTGCCGTTGGATAGAATACTTATTGGTTTGGCTTTTAAGACGGTCTCTGTATGTATAAAACATGCAAAGTGGTGCGTTGTGCTGCAGATGAGCTGAGTGCAGAAATGTACAAGGAGAATGCTCTCCTGTGGATAGGCTTGTGATGTTTGCACTGCAAGGTTTGCCTCAAACCAGCTGCCTTCTTACCGAGTGCTGGGTAGTACAAGGTGGTTACCTGTCTTGGATGGTGAGGGAGAGCTATGTAATTCTAGCAGCTTTTGCAGTCTTACCAGCATGTGACCAAAACCTTACCATGATCACTGATATGTATATGCACCGTGTGTAGTTGGGTCTGAATGGGCTCTGCTTGTCCTTCTGAAAATACTGATTTCGGTGGTGGTCCTGACCTCTGGTGAGAAGAGGGTTGGGCTTTAAGAGGGGAAGCAATAGTCCTTCAGCCTAGGAATTTGTCAGAAAGATGGGTACTATGTAAGTAAATTCATGGGAAGAAGCACAGATTTATGGCTTGAGTTCATGTGGGTTTGGTACTCCCCATGCTATCAGGAGATTGATACTCGGACACTAAGAACCTGCAGTCCTCAAACATAAGCATGTATTTCAGGTTATTTAGTACTATTCAGATGAGCAGACAAAGGACATCCCTTTCTCTGTCCCGGCTGCGCGGGTGCACAGGCTGGGGGGGTCATGCCTCAGGATGCAATTAAATGGCTCGGCCATCAAGAACTAGGTACTCCCAGGTTCTGGTATTTACAGAAGCTGCAGCTTTTCCGTACGTGCTGCGCCTGTGTCGGGCACATGGTTGCAGCGACTTGTTCCTGTCCCCACTGGTGGCTCTTTCCGTGGGCAGCCGAGTCCCAGGCACCCGCGCTTCCTCGCCGCAGGCGACTGCCCGGACCCGCGGCGGTGTGGGGATTGGTGCTGCCGGTCCCCATACAAATGTGTGATTTATACAAGTCTCTTCAGAATTCGAGAACATCTGTTCTGCTGTTTCTCCCCTCAAATGGGATAATCTATGTAGTTTTACTATAGACTGTATTTCCCAGCTCTCTTAATTTCTTTAAATTGCTCTGGAAGTTGCTGAAGTCATCAGTAGAAATGCTGGAGTCAGCTAGATTTTAAACATTCGAAATGATATAAGACTATTTTCCTTCACAAAGAACCTTTAAAAATTTAATTATTCTTTTTTTTTTCCCCCCTATTTCTCTTTCCTTTTCTTTTAACGATGGGGTTGTTGAAACCTCCCATTAAAAGTCCCATAAAATAAAACAGAAAAAGAAATAAAAAAAGCTTAGAGCAGAATGTGACAAAGATTTTCTTGAAAACATCAGGCATCTTGCTGCTGATCTATTGCCTCTTCTTACAGTGAAGCAGAAATGAATGAGGAGGAATGGGTTGCTTAGGGGTGGCTCCTGCATTTTATGCTCAAGTTAATGCCTCATAACTAGCATTGCAGCACGATACCTACTCCTCGGAAACCAGATTCCCAGTGCTTTTTGTGGTGGAGTGTAAAAACCTTAATAACCTGAGCACTCCTAAAACAACCGTTCTAGGCTGCATCAGGCCCAAACATGCCTTCGAGGTGAGGGCGGCGAGTGCTCGGAGCACGTGTAGACCAGAGGGTAGTGATGCAGGACTAAATCCTGGCCTCCTGAGTCTTACTGTGAAAGGCATCAAGGCTCGTGTCTTCTACACCATCACAATTAACGAACCTGTTTCAGATGAGTTGATTTTGGAGCACTAAGTTTGAGACCTCGAAGGCAAAACTTAAAGTTCATTTTAAATGAGGAAACCGACATCACTTTTTTCCCTTGTAATGTGCTTAACCTGTGTGTTTATGTTTTTATTTCTGTGTACCCAGACACACATTAAAAAGATTGAACATAATATGTTAATTGTTTACCTAATCCTTAATGAAGATTGCTATTTCCTCTTCAGAATTGCTGCTTGAAGTAAGATGTGTTAAAGCTGTTTCTGAACTGCTGGTGTTGGGAGTAGGTGTTGTTCAGAGGCAGTCTCTTTCACTGCTGTGAGTCTTCTACCAACATGCAGATCTTGTTGCTGCTTTGTTCTTCAAAGGTAGCTTCCCCAAACCAAAACACAAGCAAAATTAAAATACAAGTCACATCCAACTGCAGTGTCCTGCATCAGTGATCTAAGATTCAGCTGGACACCTTGGCGAAACACTGCAGGGGTCAAGGATGTTTGTCCTGGGTATCTTTTGTTTTCTCCTTGCCTTGTGTTTTGCTGGGTTTTGTCTTGCTGGGAGACTAGTGTGGCCTGCTGTATGTGTAGTTGTATGGAAGAAATTTTCTGGGCAAATGCCTGTACTAAATGCCTGCTGGTTGTCTGCAGTTGTTAGGAGCTGGTGCGTGGTCCTGGTGGCTCTTCTCTGTTTCTCGTTTCTATGAAAGCACTTAAGTTTTTACAGTTGTTCTGAAGACCTTGCTCTGCTGTTGGTTCTCTTCTCCATTGCAAAGCTGCAGTGTACGTTTGCTGGCTACCTTGATCTTCCTTTTTATAAACTGTCACTTATAATTATGACTGCTTTTGTTCAAGTGATTTTGCATCAGTCCATCCATCCTTGCCCTCCAGATGCAATTACACTTTTTGATGCCATTGAATTGCAAAGATTTGGGGAAAATGCTTTCAACATCTTTGATAGCAAAATGTGATACATCATTCCGTTCATTTGGGGTAGTGACTCCTCTGGCTTGCTCCAAGCATTAAATCAGATGTTTTGATTGTGAGTGACAGAGCCATGAAATTGTCTAGTTTATCAGATTAACTAGAGTCCCTCAAAGCTAGCAGTTAATACATAAACAAAACCAGGATCCCCATCCATCTATTCATGACAGAGTGGTGCAGATGACTGAGTGAAGAGTGTTAACTCAAAAACCCAAACCAATATCAAAGAATAAGTGCAGTTTTGCTTCCAGTAGACTTATTTTGCCCTAAAGTTTCATTTGTCTCATTTCACTTATTCCAGATGTCGCTCCAGTAACTCATTTATTACAGAAAATCAAATAAACAAATAAAAAATTAAAGCTATTGTTATTCAGCAATTCCATCAGGGTGTTTTTTTGTAGTTCTTTGCATATTTATAATGTTTCTTTGGGCTGCATGTCCAATTAGAACAGATGGCTGATGGGTTACGCTGACTTACCTACTCGTGCAAACTGGGCAAGTGTCCATATCTTCAGCAAATGAAATGCCGCATAGCAGATTTTGAAAGAAAAATACATTGTAGTCATTGAAAATGACTTTCAATTGCTTATCGTGTTTTTTCTTGTGGTCTTTTCTCCTGTGCTGTTCATTATCCATTCTGGAATTTAAATGGCACATTTTATGTATGAGAGTTAACTCCATTTGCTAGATAGAATTGATGCATTCCCATCCCCTATATGCATGAATATAGAGATGTAGACATAGATATGAATGCAAGTCACTCAAAATATTCTGAATGCCAGAATATTTCTTTTCCTTCTTTATTTAATTTTGCTGTTTAGAGTGAAAGGAACACATTTAAATAATAAAATGAACCACAATGTGCGTTATGCGCTATTCATGGAGTTTTTCTAATTTCAGTTCTTTCTGCAGAACTGCTATAAATACTTTTACATGAGAATGCCTGAGAAATAGGTCATAGCAAAAATTGCTAATATGTGCATTTGATAGAAGTCCTTCCAAAGTTCTGATTTCTTTCAGATTGCTTCATAAAGCAAATATGTGAAGATGAGGCTGGAATTTCCAAGAATACCTATTTGAGAGTGGGAACCAGATGAAAATTCCTCTGTTCCTTTTCACCCCCAGACATGCTCTGATCAGAGTCCAGATCTCTTAAGAGACAGGTAAAAGATCCCGCAGGCTTGAGTCCTGTGAGAGCAGAAATGTCAGTAAAACAATTATTTTCTTAGGACAGTTTGGTTTTTGAAACTACCATAATTTTGCAGAGGCTGCCCTTCCAAGAAGGGCTGGATACTTGGGCATCTCCTGTGGAGCGCACTGAGGACAGCTGGAGTTTTTGCCTCAGCGAAGGCAGAGTCCTTTTCACGTACAGAAAATCCACTTGCATCTTTCCTTAATGCTCTGTCCTGTGCATAAATCTGCTTAATTGTCAGTATAAGAAACAGTGGGGAAAAAGCTCTGCAGGCCATTTGACTGGCAGCCTCAACCAGGAAAGGCAGGAGCAGTAATTTATTGTAGTGTGCACACAGGCATTCAAGAAGCTTTTTTTCAGACAGCAAACCTGGTGGTTGCGTGGTCTGGTGTATTTGTGAGCTGGCCAGCATCCTTGGCCTGGAGGAGCTGGCAGCTGTAGGCAGTCTTATCTTTTGTTCCAGAGGTCTTCAATTTTTACACATTTTATGAAGTTGTCCAAATGAGGTTGTATGCATAACATGCTCTGTAGCACACGATGCCTTACCCCCAGGGCTTCCATCAGCTGTCTGGAATATGCTGCAGGTCCTAAGCATTCGAGAGGCTTTCTAAAGAAAGGAGTGTTCTGGAAACAACAGACTTTTTGTAAAGGGGAGGGGGGGAAGCATTTAAGTTCTCCCTACTAAATGTGTGATAAAATAAAATTCTGAACTGGCTTTGGCATCAAACGAAGTAGAATTTTTGGCTGGGACTTTGTGTAGAGATTTTGGATTGCTGTGAACAGTCACACTGAAACTCCAGAGATGGGTAGTGTGCACTAATGTGGATCAAAGCACAATTTGTTGGCTGGGTTTTGGCAAAAGAATTTGAGTTTTGAAGAGCTCTAGGCTTTTAAGTTCTTCTCCCAGGGCCCGGGAGCTGGATCTTTAGAGACACAATGTGCAGTGTGACTCAATCTGATGTTTTTTTCTGAAGCAGTTTGGAGGAACTTCAGATAATCATCATAATGTGTGGACACATATTTAAACTGAACAGAACTTCAAGCTGTGAAAAGTTGCTTAGCAAAACGTCTTTCAAGGGGTGTGGGGAAGAGTAATCTTAAGACAGAATACAGATATGCACTTTATTTTTTGGAAATTCTTTGTGGACTTCTAAGTATTTTTCATAAGGGAGTGCATGTATATGGTTGAACCTGAGCAGAAAATATGGGCTGTGAAAACTCTTGTGTTTTCAGGTGATACGTTACACAAAGAATCAAATGAAGCTTTAGCCTCTCATTAAGGAAATCTTTGTATTTTACTTACATTGATATAAATTAACTGCTTTTATTTAAGATGGGTAATAAAACAAATATGCTTTGAGGCCTTTCACAAGGATAATATGGACGGCATGTATTAGGGCACTTGTATTTAATAAACCTGGAAGCATTGAATAAGGGAGAAGAGGGAAAACAATGCAAACAGAATATACTTAAAATTTATTGTGACAGCATAAATAAACTGCTTGGAATGTGGGAGAGATAGTAGAGTATGAACTGATGTAAAAGCTTAAGTATCTCTTTCTCCTTCTGTAGTAAGTAAAAACTTGATTTTCTTAACTACTAGGTTACTGTCTCTGTAATAGGAATGAAGTTTCCAGTCTGTAGCTTAAAAAAAAAAAAAAAAATCACTTGCTCCATTTACTTCATACAGCAAAAAAAGCTGAACAGTGCTTTGTGTGTAAAGAAATGCTGCATTTTGGAGGCAGAGGTGAAATCAGCATTCTAAAGGTAGCTCTTCAAGTGCAATCAATATATTGCAGGTGTGCAACAGATTCGGTGGATGGAGTGTTCCTTGTCTGAAGGTGAAATCGGGTGCCCTGCTTCTGCTCTTCAAAGGCTGATTAATTTTGTCTGTTTGCTCATATTTTATGTTAAATAAGAGACCTGTGACTATCATATTAATACTTAGGACAAAAGCTCTTGAGTAATTCTACCTTTAGAGTAAATTATACGGACTCAAACTAGAAAAATGTTGAATTTTCCTGATGTCATAGGAATGTCAGCAGTGTAAGTCCTTTTTGCCATTTTCTAGATGTCAAAGTCTGCGATCCAGCACTAGGTTGGAACGCAGGAGGTAGACCTGATCATGGGTAAAGCACTGATGGTTGTTCTGTTGCATCTGTTTGGAGTAAGAAATATTTTTTTATATTGTGTTGGTACAGCATCAGCTGCAATAGTGATCTTGGCTGGGCTTTCATGAGCTGCTGTCACCAGTACATAACTCAAGAAACCAGAATGCTCTGAGATGCAAATCTTGGAATCGGCTGGACAAAACCAGGAAAATCCTGATCTTTCTCTACTCAGTCAAACCATCCAGGGCTGCATTTGCAAAGCAGCGAGTCCCAGCTGGAGTCAGCACAAGTGCAGTCACCAGTGCGATAATGTGCTGGAGTTGAGGCAGATGAGTAAATGGTTTACCAGTGACTTTTGCTCATCTTTGTAATCTGAAGCTGTCTCACTTGGGCATTTGTGGCCTTATTTTCAAGGGTGTTAGTCCCTTTACACCACTCTGTTAATGTAAACTGTTTTTAAGTAGAAAATTAAAACCAGACTTCCTCTGAAGATTTTCAAAGATGGTCATGTAGATTTGGGGCTCTGGTCCAGAGCACAATGCAGTCAAGGGAATCCTTCTAGTGATTTACCTGGATAGTGAGTAAAGCCACAGAAGAAAAGAGCAGAATTTAGCACGGCAGCAGAGAAACCCCAAATACCTGGGTTCGCTGCACTTCACTGAGGACAAAGCTTTTGGCAAACTAGAAGAGCTGGTGGTGATAGCTGGGCAGTTGCACCCTAGAGGGAAAGGAGAACGGGCATTTTAAAGAAGGAATGTGTTCTTCCCAACCTGATAGTCTCTGTGGGCCTGGAGAACAGAGAGCAATCTCATTGTAAAATATTCATAGACAGCTGCTCTATAGCATTTATCCCAGTGTTACTTAAATCTTGAGCTAGTCTATAATTAAAGCATTTATGCTTCAGATGCTTAACAGGGTGTTTTAAATGTTTAGGTCTTGTAAATTATGTTTATTTATGGTTAGCTAATTAAGCCAGCGGAGTTCAGCGTGGTCTCAGATCTAGTCCAAAAGATGAGCAATGACATTCCCCCTTACTTTGAAAGCAGCCGATACAAAAAGGATCCCCGCTCCCTTCTTCCCTGGGCAGCTCTGGGCATGCAGCTGCCATGGGTTGGCCACCTGGGAGGGATGCCTGTGTTCCAGCCCTCCTGGCTGGGAAAGGGGTTGCACAGAAGTTAATGTTAACAAATTATCAGCAATTAAATGAAGCTGCCTGTCCTACTGTCAGGGTTAGTGCCTGGGGCTATTGGGAGTCTTTGGTGTCATCCACTCCTCTGGCCCTCTTACTAATTTATTTGGTGCTAAATGTGTATCTTGGCCGCATCTGAGCAGAGGGCATTTTGGTAGCAGCATTGCTGCTGAGAACGGGGTCTCGGTTCTGCCTCATTCCTGGCAGGGGAGAGGAAAAGCATCAGGGGCGTGCTGGCCGCTCCCCAGGCAGCAAGTGGAGATTCGCGACAGCCCCTTGCGTAAGCCCTGGGGGCGACGGGGGCAGCCTCCTGCTTGCCTTGCCCCATGGGACCCGCTGAGGCTGCCCATGAAATGGAATTTGGGTTCTTGCTTTTAAGTCTCTACGAAACGAAAACACGAGGCTGCAGCGACGCCACCCAACAGCGAGTCTCGTTTGTGGCCACCCCTGCCTTCCACAGGGCTGGAAAGAACCCAACCAAACCTTCACCCCTAGCCTCAGGAGGCCTGGAAAAAACACACAGCCTTGCAGGCTGGAGAGGGAACCTGGTGCCAACGCTGGACAGGACGCTGGTTGATTTGAGCTCAGTCTTCAAACACAGCTAAAGTGTTTCTCTGGTATAAAAGTTAATTAACTTTCCTCTTATGATAAATGTGAACTCCACGGCTTTCGGGGCAGGAATTATCTATTTCTGATACCTGTAAAACGCTAAGCACAATGGTATGCCAACTTCTGTTGCAGTCTTTCAGTACTATTGTGATGCAAATAGTAATAATACAAAGGAAGATCGAGGTAGGGAGCTGTTGGCACCATCTAGCAAGTTCAGATGCATTTTGTTTCCACAAGATAATCTTGCAAGGCTGTGATACACTTTCACTATTTCCTCAATTTCTTTTTATACAGTGCAAAAAGTATTTGCATGAAGGGTTGGGTTTTAGCATCTTTGTTTCAGTTCTTGCTTTTAATAATATTTGACTTAATATATTCATGTAACTATTCTCATCCTGTTTCTCCCCACTGCAGAGTAGTAGCATCTGCTTTCAGAAGAATTCTACCTTAAAAGCAGCCACTAAAGGAGATCCCCCAAAAGTGCATATATGGAAAGAATATCTGTTGCCTAGAACTGTCCTTCATGGCTCTGCCCTCCAGTGCCATGTTAATTCTCCGCTTGGGACAGGCACAGCTCGGGCGGGATGCTCGGGCTGCTTTGGGGATAGTTTCCCCAGGGAAGGCAGAGCAGAGGTGGTTGCTGCTGGCCCAGCAACAGCATGGGCTGAGTGGGCAGAGGTGGAAGACAAGGGAGAGGGTCTGGCAAGGGGATGTTACTGAGCCAAATTATCAATGCGTCTGCTTCTATCTGGAGAGGGGTTGGGTATGTTTTCTCAGAGGCAAAAATTCCCTGATAGCTCTTGATGTTGGCTGACTGCTCATTCTGGCTATGGTTAAAATCAGGAGCAGAGTTGAAGGAAGAGGAGGGTATTTTTACCGTTGCAAATCTTGGACACAGGCTGGTAGTTGCAGAGGTAAAATGTATTTTACACTGTACGACTGAGGGTTTGGATTATTGCTAGGGGGAAGAATTTGACTGGTCTTCAGTTGGTGAGGATTTTGTTGGCTGTATGGTGCTAGTTCAGGAAAAACAGGGTGCTGGAGTTAGCGAGGGCTAAATGTGCTCAGTGATTACAGGCTTTTCAATCAATACCTTCAGTTTGTTTTTCTCCTCCTGCTTTATTGCCTTTCATTAATTAAAAATAACATATGCTCAGAGCAGAACTTGGCTTTCTGGAATGGAGCTGGGCAGCTCCCTACTGGGGCAAAGTTCCCGTTTTCTCAAATGCTGCCTTTCAGTGCTTCCGTTGTCTTGAACTCGCTGAGGATCTGAGGCCTTTGGAGACAGCTTGACCTGTTGAATAGGAAGAGCTAGATGTTGGGGATTATGTTCTACTTGCATCTCTGTTAGTGACCTGCTCTGAGATCTTGAGAAGCTTCTCTTACAAAGCTCTTAGCCTCTGCTTATCTGCCTCATCGACTTCAATGGCAAGGGAGTGTCTTACTATGAGTTTGCATTGGTGATGGAGCCTGGGCACTGTAGCTGGGATTCTGGCTTTATTCCCTGAAGGTGAAACATTGAGTTCATTGTGTAAGTGATGGTTCGTCAGTCTCTTGGTTGTCTTCAAAAGGATTTTGGAAATACCACGTGTAACCTCCCACTGTTTTACTTCCTACTTCTGAATGCGAAAGCCTCTACTCAATGAGATTCGGTGATGACTGGTCCTATAAAAAAATTATTGATGGTGCTCAAAGTGTAATTAAGTAAACATTTCCCCCATGAGGCTCTCTGATGCCCTGTATAGACTTTACAGGGGCCAGATGGTTAGTACATTTGCTAAATGTTGCATATAAATTCATGCCATCTCTGCTAACCAGTACATTTAGGTAGCGTAAATCAAAACGCAACCCCAAATTACTTTTTAAAAAAAAATTCTAACACTTTATTATAACTGTTCCCAGTCCGGCTCGAGTAGGGTTTGTTTTTGCTCATTTCGGGAACCATCTGCACTTCTAAAGCATGGCTCCAGAGCAATAAAAATAGCTCCAGAAAACAGTAAGAATAAACAAAATGAGTTAAATTGGGTTACGTTAGTTTCACGATATGAAAATCGGTAGAATCTCTCATTAATTTTGCCTCAAAGTGGAATATGTTGCCACCCTGCACAATGCTGGGTCACCACCCAAACCCCATGTTTCCTTCAATTAAGCATACAGAGGAAGAGACCCGGGAGAGTTCTGATTACAGGCAGGGCAGGACGGGACCTTCTGCGGGGCCGGTGGGCTGGGGAGCTGAGCCGCACGGTGCGGTTTCATCTCTGCAGCGCCCGGTTTGAAGAATTGCCCTGAGGTAGGGCATGGCTACAGGCAAGCAGCCGAGCGGCTTAGCAGGACAGTGCAGAAGGTACCAGCAGGGTTATTAATTGGGGATGTATTCTGCGGTGCGTTACGGGAGAGGGAATTCTGGGAGCAATGCAATTCAGATTCGAGATGCAATTCGGCTCCTGAAATTCATTGAAGCAGCATGTCTAAATCTGCACAATTTTACCTGGATCTATGCAAATTTATGGCACAATCTGACATGGAAATATATGTAAATGTTGTCAATTATTGTAAAGCAAAGGAGCACTTAGCTGGAATATTCCATAAAATGTTTTATACAGTATTTGTGAATTCCTAAAAAAGAAAACCTGAGAAATAACAGATGAACTGGAATTGAGTTTGGATGTTCCAAGCACATTACATGGGGACACTTTCTTTAAACTGCTTATTAATCTAACCTTGCCATACAGATTTTCAAGAGCATACTTTTCTTCACTGTAACATTATACCTTTACAAATCAAGGAAATGTCAACTCTTGATTTACTGACAAAGCAGACAACTGACATAATTTATCTCACTTGAGATCAGTTCATCAAACTTGGGAACATCTTGGCTGCTGTAAAATCCAGGCATTTGATACAATCGGGTCTACTTAAAATGCAAAGGATAACCTACATTTTTAAAATGCTGTAAAAAGAACAAGAAGTGATGCCAGGATGAAAATTTATGAGGCATGGAGCCGAGATCTGAATTTAGCATTTGCTGTGTAGTGGAGTGTTGTTACTATCTTGTTTGCACAGTTGAAAACTAGTGTTAATAAAAAGATAGAGCAGGAGGGCTAAGCTGTTAGCATTCAAGTCCAGTGCCTGCTCTGACCTGATGCTATATAGGAATTTTTCACGTTCATCCTTGAGTTAATATAACATTGTTTGATACCAGTGGTTCCTTGTTAGTGAAGCTCTGATTAGAGCAGCACATGTTTTTGCAGTTCAAGTGTCAGTGCTTGTTGCATTCAAATGCAGAATAAAACCTACAAAAACACAGATGACAGTGCGTAAGAATTTCTAAGATCAACTACTCTGACAATATTGAAATGGAATTACCTTTTCACCATCCAGCTAAAGACGCTGTATTTGACATACCAGGATTGTAAGGTTTTTTGGGACATAAGGTTTGTTTTGTGTGCTTGCACAATGCTTGGCACAACACTTACACCATGGCTGAGTGCTCTGACAAACAATAGCTTCTGCAGTTCTCGTCAGTAGTCTGTCAGCACCATAAGTAAGAAATTTTCCTAGAATATTAAAATCCAAAGCTTTAGATTAAAAACTGATAGCCTTTTCCCGTTATGTCTAGGCACCCAGGTAATGGCCATCTTGATCTGATTTCTCTTTACCACTTTGTATAAGTGTTGTACAGGCTGAGAGCAAAGTAACTGCCATGTGAGATGAGTGTTCTTGTATCATAAAGCAACTTTGGTGAACACTTTGCTCGTAAATATTGATGGCGAAGCTATCAACTGGTGTGCCAGAAGTCATGTTGGCACAACCTGATCGAAGGGTAAATGAAGCCTTAGTCTCAATGTGTAGCTTGAAACCCTTCCTTAGGATTTTGAACCTCAAGCGTGTTGGATGCTTCTGGTCTTTTGCAGCCAGTGCCAAACCTGAAAAGAGCAGGGGATGGGAATATCTTGAGGTTTTTGCAGCTCTGTCTGGTGATGTGTGCAGTGGTGACATAAAGCACTGTTGAAAAAGGCTCTGCAGGTTATGAGGAAAAGCGTAACTTAGGTTAACATTTATCTTAACTGTCATCGTTGTTTGTAACACTAAATCTTTCTCATAAATAAGTGGAGAAATCTTTGCTTCAAAGTGAAAAATTCATGCTCCAGTTAAACCTCAATTATATTTCCAAACAATATTTATCAGATTTTCTAATGTGTGCTTAGTGTGGTTCAATTTTGTGCTATCAGTCAAAAGTGGCAGAGCTGGGGAAGTGGGGCTGAAAGGTGTTTTTCATGTGGGAAATGGAGCGTGTAGTAACGAGGCAGTGCTGCCATTGCCAGGGCAGTGTAAGAGGGGGACCATGGCTTGGGTCTATTTTTAATGAAATATCAGTGCATTAAAAAACCCCATTGCATTGTTTCTTCCTGCAGAACAAGAGAAGCTGATATGAATCCTTAAAGGCTAGATTCTAGCGGCCTGAAATGTGAAGCTAGAGTTTCATTCTGTAATTCTGGGTAGAAAAAAATGAGTGCCTTTAACTTCATGAGCCTCTGAATTTATTTCACCTAATCTTTTTTCTACAGCTATTTATGACATTTATTTAGTAAAAAACCTGACAAGTGTGCCTATGCAGAATTTAAGCTATGTCCTTAGGTACACATTAAGTAAAGATTTAAGGTTTGAAATACTAGATTAATTCAAGTCTTGCTTATAGTTGCATTGCAAAATTGTTGATTATCTAGAAATTCACGTTTCTCGTTCATATAAACTTGATCATGTACAATACTATCTATGTATCATGCTAACACTTATGATTAGAAAAGTAAAATTCTTGAGCTGAATGGGGATGAAGTGTGTGCTTAAGGCTACAACATGTAAGTGTTGAACAGATTCTTCACAAAGTTTTCAGAGGAAACTTGTAGACTGAGACCAGCTGTGAGAGCCTGTGCAAGTGGTTGGCTTGCTCTCCATTGGCATTTAAGCAGAGTCCCTGGGTCTGGTGCCCGCCTGAGAAGTTGAGTGGTTCTGTTCCCATCCAGCCAACCCTTTAGACCTACAGTTGCTTCTTTGAAGTCATTTGTGCTTCTTCCGTTGATCCAATAAAATTGGACTGTTTCCTTTCCTCTCTAAGGTGAGCATATTCTTTAGTCCTTTCGTCAAGGACGGAATTAAGTACGTGTTTCAGTCCTAGGCAGAGGGAACTTTGTTTCAGCAGGGATTTGCTCTGGGCCTGGGTAAATCTTATTGTTGGTGTCTGTTTTACCTTAGGTATATGTGAGCACAAATTATAGCTCACTGAAAGGATAAATGATAGGACATTTCTGAAAGCCTCTGAACATGCAAGACACAGTATTATTTATCTCAGATCTGTGCTTCAGAAAGGTGCATTTTATAGAAAAGGAGGGACTAAGACACGCGTTGGAAAAAATGAACGGTACCCAGAGAACGGATTCCAAGATTCCCATTTCAGATACATATAAAGAGGGAAGCTATAGCAGTATCATTCAAATGTGACAGCAGTCACTCCAACCTTTGCTATTACGGCACGAAATTACATGTTCTTGCCAGAGAAATAGGAAGGGCTGATAAGGAAGACAGCTGGGATTTGCTTGCTTATCTATATTTTACACACATGCTCTTTCATTTCCCTCCCACTCCCTCTGTTTCCAGGATCCAGGTTGGCTTTTCAGAGCTGCTGTTTACTTTGCATGCAATGGGGCAGCTTTGCACTGTGTAGTTTCTAAGCCCCATAGATACAGGTTGAAAATTAAATTATTTAATTCTTGTGCTTTGTAAGCGGCAACTTTAAGGATGGAGCTCTGTCTGCAGAGGACTGTTGGTCCTAGAAAAGTCACCAGAGGTCCTTTCCCGAGCTGTGGATGGCAGATCCAGCTCTGGGGGAATGGGCGTGTAATGATTTTGACTTTCCTGCAGGTCAGTCAGGTGCTCTATTCTATGTTTAAGGGTCAGCTAACAGGTTTTAAGCACGTAGGTGGGGAAATCCATTGAACAGTCGTGGTATGGCCCTAAAGCCATGAAATCCTCCATCTACCGCACCTTCCAGGAGGAGTTATGTACAGTTATGCATGCTCTCAAATGATCAGTGAGTAATTCATGTTATTAAAATAAGGTATCATCAAGAGTTGGGAATGAACAGAAGTGCTGTCCATGCCTTGCCCCATTTCAGCTTATTACAAGGTAATTGGAGGCTGGACACCAAGGGTGAGAAGAAACTGAAATATTTTGCCTTGCAGTGTCCAGTTTGGAAACATTTTTCTTTGTGTCAAGCAGTGCCAAAGTGTAGATAACCTGGGTTCCCCTGCATCATGTTGGGAATGCAATCTCCGACTGCACTGTTTCATGGGATCTGGAGAAAAACTGCTGAGCTGAAAATACAGAGTAGAACAGATTTTTGGAGTTTGCATGACCTTGCTATTCTGGAGTTAATAGCAGCTATTACTTGCTACTTAATAGCTAATCAAAAGCACTTTAAATTATACACCTGTTGGGTGCATATTATCAATTTTATAAGTTGTAAGATTTGTAGGACTCTGTCTCTGCCTTTCTGCTTTTTGTTTTCTTTATTTCTGGAATACTTGCTACTGGGTTCAGCCACTAACACAGCTGTTGCTTTGGGGAGTCTGTTTTATTTTCCTCTAGATTTTAGAGAGACCATCTGCGTGTTTTCCATTACAGATTGAAGAGGGGCTTCTGCAACGGGAGACCTGCTTGTCAGGGTTGTGGTAACTGATGACTGGATGCTCCGGCTCCAGAGGAATGTGCAAAAGGTGGTCTAGCAGTTGGCTCCTTCGTGGGCTGCAGTTGAAGCAGTCACACTGGAGAAGAGGAATTCTGAGCTGTGTCAGACTTGGAACTAAAGCAAAGTGTGAGACTGATTTGATGGATTAATAGAAAAGTTAATTTGCCTTCCCAAAAATGGTTATCACTAACAAAATACAGCTGCTAACCTGCCAGAACCAATCTGTGAAGACAGTGTTTGTGGCTTTTTGTTTGGCTGTTTTTTTTATTCTGCTCATGACTACTGAGGAAGAAAGATACTTTTTTCAGTCTGTATGGTCTCTTCTGATTTAGCTTGACATAGGCTTTTTTACTGGTGACTCTGCAGCTAGGATTGTGGAAATTGGTGAACTCCAATTTAGAGGATGGCCATGCAAGTCAAATATGTGCCCATGGTTAAGGAAACTTGAACTGACAAGCATTGTGGGCTGGCTGTGCAAACGAAGGGAAGTTTTCTGTGCCAAGTCAGTTCCATTAATCTTGGGGCTGTGACATGTCTGTGCTCTTATTGATTTCCCAGCAGGCTATTCATCACCAGTCTCATCGCGTTATGAGCCAATATGGAGAAGGCACAGGGGGGAAATGGGGCTGATGTTCTTTATCTCTAGGGCACAGGATGCTCATAATCAATGCAACTTGGGGAAGAAGCCAGATGGGTTGAGATAATTGATGAAAAGTGCCTCAGAGTAGGAGAGGTTCTACATATCTTACAGGGAGAGAGGGGGTATTTTTTTTTAAGGCTAGCAGATATCTCACCTAGACCTGAGGTGGTACGGGGAGGCACAGACCACAGCTGCCAGCCTGTGTGCCTGGCAGTCTACAGTGGGCTGGATGGACGCTGCATTTGGCTTGTCACAGTCTGTGTCAATGCAGGAGCCACAGCCAGGTCTGCGCTACCGAAAGGGCCAGACCTGCACATGTGCCCCGTGGCGGTCCCGTGCTAGAGCTGCACGGACCTGAGGTTGGTTCTGTGGTGGCCTGTGGCACTGGGCCAGACTGCCTGAGTTAGACCTACTCATGCTCTCAAGGTCTGTGTAGACCAGGATGACAGGCTTGCTGTTTTTGTTATTTACCCTTCGCAGTTTTTGCTTGGTACCTGTGTCAAGCACCCAACCACCCTGAACACCTCGACTTCCTCAAAGTACCTGCCCCAGGGAAGGTGGCATGCAGTTCTCTTGCTGTGCTGAGGTGCACAAACTCGCCTCAATCCCTTGTCTGGTTTTTGAAACTTTTCACAGAGTATTCACAAAATGTATTTTTCAGCACCTCAATTATTTCTTTTCTTCTCAATCAATAATGAGCCATCACAGTAAAGCCCTACATACTAAGTTGTTTTCTTGTTGTTCTTTAAGACAGCTGCTTGGAATTAAAATAGCTCTTAGGCAAAACTTATAGAAACAATTAAAAGCCTGCTGCTCGGGAGACTTTTGCAATTATGAACTGATGATGTTTTGGTCCTGTAAAGACTCATGCCTCTGGCATCAGTGGATGAGAGCTGTGTGTAGAGATAAGGGCAGGAATATTTCTTTGCTTGATTGTAGTCTGAACTCAAGCTTTGAGTTGCTGTTTATTTATTTACTATTACTTAATTTATCTCATCGTGTGCTTTGCTCTTCATGGAGGAGCTTTTGGCTAGGGGAGTGAAGGCTAGGACAGGTCAATTCCCGACAGAGCTACCTGCCTGACCAAGCATGCTCTGGGAGAAAAGAGGCTGTTGGTTAATGGCTGTTTTTTCTCTGCAGACAAATTTCACCCCAAACCTGAAAACTCTTTCCCTTATGAGTTTGAGCAAGGCACAGTGCTGTGTTCGGGGCTGCTGCAAAAAAAGTTTGGAAGAGGCCATGCTAGGAGAAGAGCTGGGATCTGGGACCCTGAGCTGCCTGCTCCCATGCCATAGGTGACAGTGTACCTACATCTCCCCTTGAAGTTGTGTGTACTTTGAAATCTTGCCTCTCAGCTCTTGTTTGAAAGAAGCAAAGCCCAACCACCAACAAAAAAAA
>VZTL01093601.1:0-17688 GCA_013400535.1 Scopus umbretta
CTGGGGTTAAACCACGACAGGGTCCCATCTCACTGTGGTTTTATAGCTGGCCTTCTACCTGTCTATTTGAATACCTCTAGGAATGACTGTAAACTCCTATGTCAACCACTCGCACTTGGCAAAGTCTTGAATTACTGGGGAATGCAAGGATGCTTGTGCTCTTGCTGCAGTTTGGCAGGAGTTGTAAGACATCCTTTTACACATGCAATTCCAACAATGCAGCCCTTTTAAGACACGTTAGGTGTATTTATTTTAATTTCTACTTTCTGTATTGTAATTGCTGTTGTTACCTCTTCACATTTGAAGACACTATTCTAACTTGTTCATTTAATTCCACCCCAGCTGTTCTGCCTGGCCTCCGGATTTCAGTGCTTTATTGAACGTATTGCCATTCTCCAAAACCAGTCAGAGAATCACAGTTTTGAAAATACCCTGAAACATTCAGAATAACACACATGTTTTTTTTTAAATTTGGGCAGCTGAACTAATCATTACACTGTGTTTTTTTAAAATGTCATTTAAAAGTACTAGCAAATACAAAAACAAATACTGCTCAGCAAGTACACATTACAGTGCACTGTGAATTTACTATTAAATGATCAAGCAAAATGTACTAAGCTTACTTGAGGAGAAACTACAGGGCAGAATCTGTTCTCCATTGCTATGTTGGGTAAACACTTGTGCTGACATGGATTCCCCGAGAAGCCAGGAATTGAGGGGACTGACTGAGAGGATCCAGTTACAGACGTGTCAAGGGTAGACTGCAAGCTCGCTGTGACCAAACACCAGCTTCAGGCTTTTACTCTCAGGTTTCTATGAACACACATTTGTGTCCCTGGTAGTTGCTGGTTTCAAGGGACAGGATCTGTGATGTAAAACTCAAAGTGGTATAAAGCCTGGCATCCCGATTTGTGCAATTATTATGTCAGTGCTTGCACCAAACCTGGCTCATATTTTGAGAACTATTCTAGAATCTCAGCCATTGAGAGATAGCATATAACAGCACATTTTAGTTAATTGTAGTAGTATTGATTACTTCATTCATTTTAAGGCTTTACCAAACTCACCTTAATCTTGTTAATTCAGATAATTCAAACTATTATCTGAAACTGTTATCTGAGTATGTTGAAGAAAATAACTGGAACCTGTCTGCTTAAAAGCATGCTGAAGCCAACGAAGAAAACAAATAAATAAACAAATCTGTTGTATTCTAACACCCGTTAACGTTAACTGTAGGAACTTATACCTGTCTCAGACATTTCATATAAATGTCAATGGGTACTTGCTGTGAAGAAGGACAAGACTCTCCTTCCCTCCTCTGAATGTGATCTGACTGAATCAGAGGCCAGGCACACTCTATCCCTTCTGTGGTGACCTTACAGAGACACCAGGTATGAAACAAGTCTCTCATTTGACTTCAAGGAGTTTTGAACAGATAGCAGGTTCAACTCAGAGCAACTAAAAGGAGGTAAATTATTCCAACAGCAAGTAAAAGTAAGAGCCAAATTCTGCTCTACATTATCCTGGTATGAATCTGAAGCAATGAGTCGCAAATCCAAGGACATAATTCCAGATTTATTCCTCATAAAACCAAGCAGAATCAGACATCAGTTAGGTTTAGGCTCTTACATCCTACATACTAAATAACTATGGTTATTTGTTACAAGGTGAAACTAAACTAATCCAACACCTCCAAGATGTCTACAGAGAAATTCGTAACATGTATTGCAATAAACGTTCAATTACATGGCAGTAAGAAAACATGGTCGATTTTCTTTAAGAGATGCTGGCTTGCATCATAAATGCTTTGAGCACAGCTGCAGCAAAACACTCAGTTTTCGCTATGTTAAGTATCTCAAATACAATTTTAAATTGCCACTCTCTATAGAAAAATAGCACCCCGAAAAAAACTTAAATTCAAGTTGAGTGTATTTTAAGAAGCCATAGAAGCAGTCTACAGCAGAAATGCTTTAACACTGACTTTTCACTATAATGACAAGGATTGCTCACTTAAAGTACATCACTATTTCCCGCTTCAGCATCGTACACAATGTACATATTACTACCGGATGGAAAAAATGTATAAAAAAAGTTTTCACATTGCCAAAGTCCAGCTGAACACAGACTTATTTCCACAGGATGACTATAAAAAAACAAAAGAGAGAGAAAAAGCTACACAGGAGCCAAATTCATCTTAAACACTTCCTTTATAGGTAAAACTTTGCAAACAAATCACAGTTCTTCTCCTTTATTTGAACAAAAACCTGCTATCAAAGAGATGCCAAAACAGCTGACAGGACAAACAGTCTCGTCAGTCAATTAGCTGCTTATTGATCTCTCTGATCCTACTGCTTTTAACAGATCAGGTAAATATTTTGTTCCTGGTTGCCTAACCTTGCTGTGCACATAAGAGCCTGTCGGAGGTGCTTAAGCGTGTCAAATAATACAGAATCTACCTGTTCTGACTAACCATCATCTGACGTGAACGTCCTGAATCTCTCTCTACAAAAGCAAAGGATTGGGATTATTCAGACATGAAATTAAACAAGAGAATTATATAAACTGCTAGTCTTCTCACACTGTTACTTATTTCCTTGGGGAACAAGTTAAAAAACAAAAACGGATGAGTAAAATACCAATCATTTCCCACGTGGACCTTAAAATGTGATGGCAGAGCAATGGCAGATCTGACAGACAGCACTTCCAGTGTTCTTAAAATTTCAGAAGGCAACAAAAATGTCACAGCCATTTTGCCCCCCACCCTCTTCTTTTGAATCATAGTACGCAGTGACTTACGAGAGTGAGAGCAGCTCCCATGCAGAGAACAGTCAGAAACAGATGCCCGCAACTAAGGTCCTCTTTAAACCCTATTTTGATGGCTGAAGTTAGGTTTATATGATGTCTAACCCCATTGATCTTAACCTGCACAAGAATGAGTTTCTCTTAAGGGTGAGTTTAGTAGTAAGTGAACAGTATTTACTAAATACACATTAACAATGCACAGTAGCATCCAGAGCAGTGCTGAGATATAAATGGGCTCTTAATTCTTGGGCTGCTCTCTTCCTCAGCAGAAACTCAACTCTCTCTCACTTTCTTCTGAGCCACAGAATACCGTGCCAAACTGGAAGAGCGTGAAATAGTCCCTGATCACTATTTGTAGGATTACTTTTTTTTTTTTTTTTCCCCATACCTGCAGTGTAGCAAAGAAATGCAGCTTTGGCCCTGCTGTTGGCCCCAAACTATTACCGTATAAACGAATAGGCGTTATGTAGGCCCCAAAAGGCTAAATACCTAAAAATCTGTGAAAAGCAAAGGCTCAGACAATAAACAGCGATGCTACGTGATGCCATTGGGATTGCAATGAAAGTTTTGCACTTGCAAGAACTGGTGAAAATTATTGAGAGTAAAGAATTTTTTTCTCAGTTCAACACAAAGAAACGTCTTAATCAGAAAGGGAAATTTTGCACCTTATAAGAGACAGATTAACTAAACTATGAATTTAGCAGCACTTGTGAAAGATAAAGTATATGCAATGTGCGAGATTCCTGTGTGGATGTGGTTTCTAGTCATTTCCAGATTTATAAAACATCGTCTACAGCAAGAAGGGCAAGAACAGTGCCACTGGAGAGTTCAAACTGGTAAAGTTGTCAGATAAAACAATTCTCCTCACTGAAACGACATGCAAAGTCTGACATGCCTTTTTGTTTTCACACAAGAACTGCAGCCTTGGGCAGCAGCTGGGGAGACCTGTGCTGGTAAGCCTCTGCTAAGATACCATAAAGCTTTTCCCCAAGTTTTCCCAGGAAAAAAAATGATCAAAATTAGTGTAAATATTGCATCATTTTTAGGTACAAAGTAATTATTATTCTGTTGCCAAATGGAAATATTAGGCAAATATCAGGCCTTTGCCTAGCATTTTCATCTTAGAGGGAAAATATCACTGAATTTTCTGGGAAATGAGGCTTTTTTAGTTTAAAAGTTACACAATCCTAATTATGCAACCACGGCAGATTTTGCGAACAGCTATGCCTCCTTTCACACCGTGTCAGAAGAAGCCACTCACATTTCACATGAAAATATCAGTGTCTTTCAAACACTTTCTTGAATGAACAAATGCACTGCCTCTGATGGACACCCTCACCCGGGGAAGAATTACACAGGAAGACATTTATAGTATCTGAGCTTGCGTTTGTTTTTCACTCACACCAATTATTATACAAGCTTATTTTAAAACCTGTCATTGTTTACTAAGCCCTGTGGTCACCACATGTCAAAACAAAAACAGACGCATGCTAAACATCAGTAGCATGTTCTTACCATTTTTTTTCCATTTTTTGCACCCAAAGTAGAAAGGGCCTTCGCGGCAGTTTTATTTCAATCCATTTGGAATAGTTTGTTAAAGTTCAGTTGAGATCAGCCCCAAATCCTATAAATTGCACAGATGTCACTACTCTGCAGCCAAAATGTTTCCTTTTGACTAGTGACTCAATACAGGCATTTTGCTGTAGCAAATCTTGTCACTTAGCATTGCCTAAAGACTCTGACTACTACAGTGGTAATATAAGATACATTAATTAGACTGCACATTGAAGGATGCTGCTTTCTTTACAACCCTCAGAATGCCTAGCAGGGGAAAAAAGAAAAAAAAAAAAAAAAAGCTCTTTAAAATTACTCTGGCCATATTTTACAGTATTTCCTTCTTTTGATTGCATGAAGCATTGAAAGTCAGCATGTACAATGTCCAATGGCAACAGAACACCTCTTAAAAATTCAGTAAAATCTGCGTACGCTTTCTGCTATGTTTTGTAGGTATACGTGAAATTCCACTCTTATAAAACACAAATCAGCTGTGTTTATTAACATGAGCATCACTCTCTTGAACAAACTCCTCTGAAAAGATGAAGGTCTACCAAAATGCCTGAATCCACATAGAAAACCTCTGTTACGCCACAGGGCTGTGCTGATATTTGAGGGACAGGCCAAGCTGACAGCTCACAGATTCTCAACAAATGCAACACAATAAACCCCAAAACATTTCTTGGGAAAGACACTGCTCAGGTTTCGTGATGACTATGCCTCAGACAATGTTAGACCAGGGTGCAGTATTACAGGACATTTCTAGTACAAACAGCACCTTAAATTTTCATATATGTATCCCACATCACACCAACTTTTGAAACTACTCTAAGGAAACCTGTAATGTGAAACCATTACCCTATACTTAATAAGTGGCACAACTGGACGCCAAATCACTCCTACCCAGGAAAAGTCAAAGTTAGGACAGCAAAAATCTTCATTTCAGCCACCAGGCAAGAACTCAGAAGGCTCTAAGAGGACATTTTCAGGTATCAAAAGGGAAAGCAACCGCTGCTCAGCTCTAGAAAACTCCAGACCACTCTGGATTGTCTGGAGGAACAATCACAGGGTTCTCCTTCTGCATCATGCTTGGCACATTCCGCTTTCTTTCCATTGTCAGAAATGGAAGCAAAATCAGGCAATGATCTGGCCCAAAAGTCTCTCGGGTGCTTGTGATACACCAACGACACTTGTACATTCCAAACAAAAGAAAGCATCACCAACTTACTATGACAGAATGGTTTGGGTTGGAAGGGACCTTTAAAGATCATTGAGTTCAACTCCCAAACATCCCTTAGTCCAGCCCCTAACATCCCATTTAAAGACAGGGAAACACACACATAGAGTATACGCACAAGCAGGTACGGCTTCATGTTTGCTAAGCTATTCTTAAACTAATTAATTATTAAGTATTCCTTGGGATAGCTCCTAACAATCTGAAAAACTGCGTTGCAAACCAAAAGTATGTAGGCTATTTTCCTTAAGACTAAAGTGCAATGTTTTAGCACTCAGACCACCTAAAACAATAAATGAACTTACTTATTCAACTGAATTCTTCCCCCTACTTCTCTCTTCCTACCCCCCTCACAGGATTTGAGGACACCCTGTTTGCCTGGGGATGGTGAATCACTTCAAGCCAGCAGGCCCACTTGGTTCCTCAAAAGACACAAAAGGTGTAAAAATAGCTCGTACTAATGAAGCAAGTACAGCGTCAGCAGCCAGATGAGCGTGGGTGATCAGATAAGGGTCTGTTGTTGCAAAGGGCAAATTATTAAGAGAATGTTTCTCCCTCTCTCTCCCTCTTTTTATTAAGCTTTGTTCTTCCTTCACTGAAACCAGCCCCCTGCAACGCGTGATAAATGACACCTGACAAGATTGACTCCTCCTGTAATTGCAAGTTTCATACCGGCGCAGGAAGCGGTGCCTCACTACGAGCTGAAGGTACAGTGGAGGTGTCACGAAAAAAAAATAAATAAAGAGACACAAAAATAAAGCCTAAAAATAGCCAGGACTACCCACTGAGTATGACTGTGTGGGTATATTTAGCCAGTCTAACAGCAACTTTTCTTGTTAAAAACACAATCTTACCTTTATGCAAAACAACTTCCTGTTTCTAAACATAACTTGAGAAACGTGAGAACGTGAGGGGGGAAAATTCAGATTTTGAAATTGTCCCTTTTTCACTGAGATTACAAAAAAAAATAATATGAAAAGACCAGGTAGATATTCCACATGGGTTTTGCATCCTGATATCCCATAACAAATAGACAAGAATTTGCTCTTAAGGCATCCTAGTAAGGATGCCTTAAGCCCATTGTACTAGGAAACAGCTTCAGAAGGAAAACCAGAGCTGTATCAGCAAACTTTTCCAAGGACCCGAAATGAGACTCTCAGAGCTGAGGGAAGGGGCACACATCCTATGCCAGCTCTGCTGCCTGAGCCAGCACTGCCCTCAAGAGAAGGCTGTGCCCCACCACAGGTAGACACAGAGATCTACAGACTGATGAGATGCAGTTGCACTTTTACAGCCCTGTTCTGCAAGTCTCATCTACCCTGAGGCCACTTTACATCACTTTACCAGCACAAAGGACTTTTAGGAAGGGTATAAATACAACTTACTCCCATTTAAGGCACTCCTATGCTGCCTAATAAAGTGGCACGAGTATAAACGACTGTCTGGCCAAGTGATACAGTTTAGTATCCTATGAGCAATATCAAGAAGCACTTCCAACTGCACGTTTGAATTTCTAATTCCCAAATACCTGTACTTGCAGGAATTAATGCATGTGCCTTTAAAGTGCTAGCACCGTACCTGCGTGGCATGCACACCATGATGAGCGGAGACCAGCGCTC
This sequence comes from Scopus umbretta, assembly GCA_013400535.1. Classification (NCBI taxonomy): domain Eukaryota; kingdom Metazoa; phylum Chordata; class Aves; order Pelecaniformes; family Scopidae; genus Scopus; species Scopus umbretta. Next base: position 7,210 of record VZTL01093601.1, read on the forward strand.
AGACACTTCACGCCATATCTGCTCCACCTGGCTGCAGCCATGGGGTTGCCTCACACCCAGGCACTGGAGGGCTCGCGCCGAGCCCCAGCCCATCTCTGCGCCGCTGGCACCTTGCTCACGGTGCCACGCTGACCACACTTTGAGGCCACTGCTCGCCCCACCTTACTCTGTCAGGAGCCCTGAAACTTTCACAGGTTTAATTGCAGTAGGTATATCTGCAACTTAGCGGTGCCGACGTTCAGCAACCTCTCTTTCCAAGGGCGACTTTGCACTTCTGCACGACGTGAATTTTGCTCCCCCTAACCCAAAGGGAAAGCAAGCCCGGTCCCAAGGACTCTCTTCAGAATGTCTGCAACTGTTTATAAAGTACATTACTGCAGTATTACTACTGGAAGTAATACGCATGCCAACTTTCTAGTGTTTCACATGAACTGTGCAAGGAAATGGTCTTTTTTACAATGATGTTTTTTCTATTTAATAGGGCAACTTCTTTGGCTGATGCTTACATGAGGGTTTTGTGTCATTATTATGCAGCCTTCCTGTGTGGCTCCAAATACTTCACATCAATCGTTCTGGGGCCAGGGTTAAACAAAACCACACAGGTTTACACAGACCTTTTCTCCCATTTACAACAGGAAAAAAAGCCCACTGTGAGACATTGCCAACTTCACATGCAAGATTCAATGAAAATGATTATTCTGACATTATAATTTTCATTTTGTTCTGATTTTAAAATAAAAAGAAAGTGAAGCTAGTAAGATTGCATTCTTAACATTATATCCAGTGGGAAATTGAGACCATGCTCTTTTCTTGATATGCTCCGATTAATTCCCATTGATACAACCATTCCTTGTTCAGCATCATAGTTTTGTCTTTTCATCCTATGTCTTATCAGTAAATTTAATAGTCACTGACTTTTTTACTAGAATAGATAAACCTTGTGATGCAGGACAAATCAGCTGATGCTATTATTCTTCAGACAATGTAACTTTCATCTGAAATGAAGAGCAAATGCTATTATATTAGGGGAAATATGAATGTAAAAATAATTATTAGTAGGTTTAAATACTGAAGACCATACTCTGGCAGTACATTTACATAAAGTGAATAGGAGACAGGACCACACCCCCCAAACCACTCGTTATAAAGCTAAAAGCATAGTGATCAGAACCTCAGCCTATCCCCCCACTCAGATCTGGAGCAGAATTTTTGTTTAAGTTAACAGTTATATATTACCTATCTTTCTAAGGCTTTACCTATTTGAAGAAAAATGTGCAAAGGAGAAGATGAAATTAAAAAAAACATCAGGAAAGCGTATTAGAAAAATGAAAAATTATCTTCACCATACACTTAGGAAAATATTTGTTATTACGCAGTATTTTCCAAAGTCATGTAGAATAGACTGGCGCCTTTCCCCCGAAGCTCTGCACCCCGGGGCCAGCCGCATGCGGTGGGCAGAGCCTGGCAGCTGCCCCCCAGCAACGGCGAGGTGCCACCTCAGCCCCCCTACACCCACACGGCCTTTGGCCTCAGGGCTTTCAGTGCCCCCACAAAAGACAGCTTTAACCGTGCACAAATTCAACTTAGAACCGAGAAAGGGTCTGACTGGAAAATAATTTGAGGGAAAGAAATGGTAAACTTTCAGTCAGATCCATCCCCTGGTGGGTTTGCTGTGCAGTGGCACAGCTGGTAGATGGGGTGGGAAGGGGGCAGCCACGGATCATGGTAGAGCAGGGCAAGGGGCTGCCTGACCACATCCAGCCCAGCCCTGTTCAATGCCACCTCCCTCCTTCTCCGGGGACTCCCGGGCTGCTGGCTCACCCTCTCCTGGCCTCCTCTGCTGCCCAAATGACCATGAGGATCTGCTGGACCAGTGCAAAGCCCACCCACAGGGGGTTCAAGGGTAGGAAAACTTTCTGTTCTGATTGTCCCATACGACACTCAGTCACAACACAGGTAAGATAACGAGCAGAAGTAAAACAAAACAGGGCGCTAGCTCTTCTTTTCGGTAAGTTCCTGCTATGGGCTTTCTCCATTGGCCAATATTTAAACCGTGGGTGTTGGAAAGTTATTTTCCTGAGTGTAAATAAGTCCCTAACTTGCGCCTCCACAAGCCCGTGGGGTGCAAGACAGGAGACTGTGGCTGCCTGAACCTCAGGTGGGACAGCAGTTCCATGACAGCACTTTCCACAAAATGAAAGTCTACACGCGGTGACAGCACCACTGATTTTGCATCTGGGGTAGGGGCACCCCATCACGGGCAAACGGAGGCAGCGGGTGCCAGCACAGGAGGCTGCAACAGGAGGCATGGGAAGCAGTAAGAAGATACGGCATTAAGTAACGAGGGGCTGCGCTATCGCACATCTTCCTACATCCTGCCGCAGGTCGCTTTTCCTGCCGCTGCCTTCTCCCTCCCACCCCTGCGCGGAGTCACTTTCACCGGCGGAGTCACTTTCACCGGCGTGTGCTCCCCTCCCACTCACCACCATGTAACCCGCACCATGATTTATGTCACCTCTCCAATGTGACCCGGGATCTCTGAGGTGCGAGCAATAGATGCAGTCTACAAAAGGTTACGATTAATGCTTTATTGGCAATTACAGCAGGCAAGCGGCTCAGCTCATAATGCAATTTTTCCCTCATGAAGACCTGTAGGAGGTGGGAGCAGGTTGCCACGGGTCTGGCGCCTGCTGCGCGCTGACATATGTCCTGGCTGCGGGGCGAAAGGGCAGGTCCAATTAGGTGTCTTGTATTATTAACGTTCTGCTGCTTCATCTGTTGATCATGTATCCTCCTCTCGGCCCCTCTGCGCCCCAGCTTGTGCAACGCACCGACATCTGTGGAGGCACTGCTCTGCTTGGGAAGGCTCGAATGGAAATCCGGTGGAGGAGATGGGCCACCTTCCTTTTGCAGACCCGAGCAAGGGGGCGGAACGGCCGGGAAGTCAAACAGATCACTGTAATTAGGATCCTCAAGCTAAAAGATGAGAAATACGAGATATCTGCCCTGCCGGCAGTAATAATTACGATGTATTATTAACAAAACTCAGGTTTCATCATTAACTTGACTCGGGTTTCAAGAGCTGATCTCACCCTAATCATCCTCCACATTACATCCAGCGTTTCCCTCAGAGCTGAACCAGTACCAGCAAGGAAGGCTGCTGGTAACTATTATGCCGAAGAGAAAGCACAGGTGAAAATGAGCTATAAATACCACAATGAAACAGGTGCAAAAAATTACAGGCAGATTTTAAGTTTCCCAAACCCAGGGCGATCTCACCACTCAGATCTGTTCCTGCCAGAAAGAGGGAGCCTTTAACTTCAAAGCAGCTGAGAGGAAAGGGCTCACTGTCAGCACGTGCTGCATACGGCGCAGCTGACATGATGCTGCTTCAGCAGAGGATTGACTGCACTCCCCTCAACGGTGTCAGTAAAGTCACAGCTCCTCTCTTGGATGTCGAAACATGAGAATGGCCACCTGCATGTTTGCTATAATGAAGTAGCCAACTGTCTCAGTCACGACCAGACTGCTGCAACAAAAGACCCTTGTTTGATTTTGTTCCTCTACCAAGCTCATCATCAGAGCAACTAAGATCTTCAAAAGCATTTTCTCAACCTCTAAGTGTGAGATGAAAATGCCATTTTAATTGTGGATCAGTGAGGTCTGCTGGAATAAAATAACCCCAATCACTCAGATGCAACTGCGTAACAAACACCACTCTTCCAGCAGGGAGCCTAATTGCTCTGCTAGCACCAACAAAGAGCTACTGGTTCGTTAGAGCAAGCTGGAGGAGCTGCTGTTTGCATCTTCACAAGCTGGGAGTATTTGATTGCAATACCGCTGCAGATGTTTGATCCAAAATTCAGCTTCTGATTTCTGATCAGCAAAACTTAAAAGCAAAGAAGCTATCAGTCTGATATTTTTCTTTATAGCTTTCTTCAGGGTAACAATTTATTTTTCTCCTTGATCTGTTCAAGGATGTCAAATCTAATCTTAAGATGGGATTTGGACTTTTATGTTCTATATAAACCTGCTTAGCAAAAAAAGTAGCAAGAACAGAACTGATGTGAACCAAACTGCAGTTTCACGTGACATCTGGATGACATGATGCTGGCAGTTACATTGCTATCCTGCAGTCTGACTGCAACCAAGACCTCGCCAGAAAGTGCAAAGGGCAGAGGAAGGCCAGAAAAAGGCCAGCAGAGGTCAAAGGCAGGCACGCTTCCTGCTGGCTGCTCCGAGCAGGTTTGGACAGCAGACGACCAGGCAGATGGCAGAGGAAGCTTACTTCCACCTCGTCCAACGGGGAGACGATTTGCTGAATCACACTAAAGGGGAACGTGGCAGCTAGTCCCGCCAAGACGTCCAGGAGCGACCTTTGCCTGTTGCAGTGGCCCCCAGGTGCAGTTCTGTGCCCCTTCTGGAGCCCACGCTGCTGTGCTCAGGTCTGTGTGTCCATGCCCTCCTTCCCTCATCATACAGCTCAGATAAACCGTTGCCTTGCTTTATGCTTTAAGAACATGTATTTCTGTTTCTTCTTCCTTCGCAACCATCTTTAGCCCGAACACTTTCTGAATCTAATTTCAGGCAGATACCTGCCTCAGCAAGGCTATCGAGAGCAGCTTATTTTCTCAAACTCAAACTCCACATGTGAGTATACCCACATACGGGCTCAGACATATCTGCATAAAGAGGTCCATTTGCCTGAGTGTTTGCTAACGAATGCTTGGCAGTCAGAGGGACACCGCAAGTGCATCCAGTCATTTCTCATTTTTTAAAGAAAAGGTTACTTACGCCTCTAGGAACAAAGCGTTGCTGAGTTTGCTTATAAAATATACCACCCTTGGATTCGAATCCAAATCTTAACATTGACATGAAAACTAAAGGTGCAAAGAAGAGTAACTTTCTTTCCCCTGCTTTTTATGCAGTGTGAAGCAGCTTGTGGGAAAGTTAATAGAAATATTCCACCAGTGAAATGGAAAGTGGATCGAACAAGTACAACACAAGCCTTCCAAGATAGCGGAAAACTCCACATGGGATGCTCTCAGGAAAATCACTCAAACGCAATGCTACTCAGCGTGCTGAGGGCTCAGGGAGGTCAGCTCTTTGCATATCCAGGACCATGCTCTGCTTTTCACCCAAGGTGCTTGTCAGGATTGGAAACCAAAACCTTCTTTTCTGACAGGTCATGAATTAAATAACTACAGCTGGTTTCCAGGATCTCCTTCCTTCTGTTAGCAATCTCACATAGAAACAATAAAAGTACTGACACTGTAAATTAGTTCTGGAGGTATCTTTTTAATCACAAAGCTGTTGCAAGATATTTCTTCTCCGGTAGCAGTAACAGTGAGTTCAGGAAGCACAGAGCACCTGCCAGCATTAAAAGAAGAGCACATCTAAAACCACAGGTCCCAGTTGTTAAAATGCTGCTTGTTTCAGGAATTTCATCTATGCTAACACTCTGCTAGAGCAGTCCAGGTAATAATAGCAATAACAAACAACAAGGAAAAAGTTGAAGGAGCACTAATATAAATAGGACAGTATTGTTCATTGACATTTTTAAGTCCCAGTAGTGTTGCTCCACGCATGAGCAGGTCTGGATTTATAGTAAAGGAAAGAGTAAGTGTATGACTACCCCACAGAAAGTTTCTATTTCAAAAAGTATCCGCATTGCCTGAAAATCCAGATTACACCCACTGAAACTCCCATCTATCCAATACTCTGTTTCCTCCTTGGTTTTCTTTTTCTCTCTACAGTGAACTGAGCTGCTCTGAGACTATTTTTCCATGATTTTCAGCAAAAGTAGATACAGAAGGAACTGTGGACAAGCACTAAGGGCATCGAGCCCCAAAGAGACTTAGCTTTTGTCCCTCTTGAGAAATGGATACAATGCCAAGTTGAGCGGACTCTGAACCCCAGTTTTAATTAGAGAGAAGGTGAAATCAGGCGAACCTACCTCTTGCTTAAATACTATTATTTCCTCAGTATGCCTCTGTTCTCCAGAAAAATGGTCTTCTCCCTGTTGGTGACCATTTATGCAGGCACAGGGTCCCAACTCTTTCCCACTGTGTCCTCACCATCTGCATACTGTCTACCTCCCTATTGACAGCTTCCAATAAAAGCTTCCTTTAATAGAGTAGTCCTGACTCACAGGTGTGGGGGGAGGGAAGCTGACCTCGCTGCAGCATCAAGAGTCTCTGACGCACTTTGGGAGGCTGTGGTTTCGGGTCTGAAAGAATTCAGCCTTGTTTTCAACTAAGTTTTACATGCTTAACTTTCAAAATATCACCCTATAGCTCCATCTCCGTTTGTGACTCGACGTTGTTTAGTGGTTCGACTTAGCACTATTCAGGGCTTTAGCCGTATGCTTGGCAGATCAGCAGTACTCACCAGCAGAAGAGAGTTTCTCAGAAACGCAGCCACCCAGGCTCCTGGCTGGCTCCACCTCTTGTCCACCCACTCCCAGTTTCAGACATTTCGCATTCCAAAACTGGAAGTGTCTATGCAACATAAGGTCACGTTATTGCACAACACGCTCCACTCCTTCTAAGAGCCACTGCATCCTCAAAAGTACATCAACTCTAACAGCAAGAGAGCTGTTTACAGTGAATTTCTATCTGAGTGGGAGTATTTTCTCCAAGAATCTTGTAACAAGGACATGAAGTGTATGACTCTTCCCTACATTTGGTAAAATTGTTACCAAGATGGCATTTATTTAATACTTCCACATCAGCATTCCTTCCCCTTTAAGCTGCCTTTTTAAAATTTGAGAATTAATTTTTACACTTCCCCAAAGTATTTCTGTGCTGGATAATTTTAGGACATGCTAAACAGAACAATTTCTGCCTATCTTAAATTTAGAACTGAGGCCATTCGTAGCTTTTGCAATGCAACTGTGAAATACAACTGATTGTCACCAATGTAGGTTTTGCCTTTTTTTTTTCTTGACAAGTGGTCTGAATAATTGCTACGAACCCTCCTTCACTTAGTGTTTAAATTCTAACAGGTGAATGAAATGTCCAGTTTCAATTATAACTGACGAACACCACCTCTTTCAGTAGCGGGGATTAAAAGTGAGATGGGCTTTATTTTTAGCCCCAAAAAGGGGAAAGGTGGAAACGGTGGTGTCACATTGTGTTATCTTTGAAACTGTATTCAGCTTTTCAGCTACAATTAAGTCTTCACTGCTAGCATGGAAAACCCATTTGGCATTCCCCCAAACACCAAGGAGTTATTGGTATCTCCTAAAGGTAATTTTTTACATATTTAAATAAAGACTAAATGACCAGTCCATAAGTGCCACTTCTTTCAATTCAGATCTGTCACCTTCCTCCTCAGCACCACCAGGACAACTGAGCAGTGGGGAAGCAGAAGGGTTCAGGACCGGGGGGCTCCCAGCACCCTCTGGTGAGAACAGGGATGCTGGCGGGGCTAATGGCTAAGGCGGCTCTCAAAAAGCGCTCCTGATTTCACAGCCAAGTGAGTTCTTCATAAGCTGTCACTCCTGTCCTCCCAGAAGTGAGAAGGCTCAGATCCAGCAGTCGGCATTCAGAAATCTGATTCAGGCTACCCAGTGAAAATTACGAAACAAACCAGTGACAGAGTAAGAGGGAGAGGGAAATAGAATCCTATGAGAGGAGCAGAATGAGGGACAGAGGAGGACTTTTGCACTTATCTGTTTCATTAGATGCACTGGCACCGTGCTGTGCTGTAGGTAAGTGTAGCCCAGGATTTTCACCCTGAGTCATTCATTTGGAAGATATAACATGATTGAGAGTCAACTGCCCTTTCTCCCGTGGAAGAGATACTTAAAATGGACCTAATGATTTAATGTTACTTAGCTCCTGTTTGGTCTCTGAGAAAGTAAAAGGTTAGACTGTAATATTTAACCACAACTCCCATGCCTTTCCGAGAAGCGCAGAGGAGGCTGCCTGAAGGAAAGTCAGACATCTGCCATGCTGCTTCCTGTGTGCACGAGGTGAAGAAATCTGCACCAGCCTTCAGCCTCGTGTAGATATCGAGCTTCCTCTGGTGCAGTGGCTGTCACGCAGCGTGCTTTCTGGTACAGCCCATTTCCTTCTGGGGGACATGTTTCCCTTGGGGACAGCAGGGAGTAGTGCTCTGTGCACGCCACCAGCCACGATCATCAAATCTGCCAGCTGGTCACCATGCCATACAGCCAAAGGTTTAGCACTTTAAGTAGAACTGGCTGCATGTCTAATTGAGAACAGGATGAAGAAGCAATGAGGGATAGTGAGAAAAAGAAAAAGATTCATAAAAGTCTGGAAACACAGTACTGTAAGGAGAACAGAGTATCTACTACAAATGTTGGGGAACTATTCAAAATGTTATTTTAAAAAGCAAAAGTGGTATGTGCATTCATTCTTTTTTTAACATTCATCCATAAGAGGTCACTGTGTGATTCAGTGAACACCTTGGTGTCAGCAGCATTCCTCTCTTCCTTCCCATACACTCAGCACCAGGTGTCCAGTCACCTACAGCAATGTCCCAGCCATTACCCAGCTGCCTTTCATAGGGACAGTTAGGGCAGGCAAGAAAGCAAGACATGTGTGGGAGTTCTTCAAGCACTCTGCTCGTGTGACCTTAGACAATTTTACAATCACTTAAATGTCCTTACTTTTTATTCCCCGTTAATCTTAAATGGAATCCAAGAGGTTTACAACCCCCATAGAAGTTTTAAATAACCAGTAAAAAGTACACAGAAATTTGGGAAACTGAGTTTGAACAGCAAAGATACAAGCTCACAAATGGCCAAGGCTCCTCTGGTTTCCTAGGGTTTGGGGCCTCTATTTTAGAATCTGTTTGACTCAGACGGGGGGTTTTTTTTCAGTAGTTAGTAGACTTTTTCACAAGGGTGACTACCATACAGCGTAGGACATGGAGGACTGTCAAGGTGACCTGCCCACAGGCACTTCTTCAGCATAAAGTTTTTGTACTGCCATTTGCCATGAGACCAGAGGGGATAATAGGCAGATGCAACTTAATGGCAACTGAAACCCTTTTAGCTCAGTTCAGCTAATGGAAGATCTTCTTCATGGAGTAACATGACTTAAAGGGAAGTATTTCATTCAAAGATTTCCACGGGAAAACAAAACCAAAAAAAAATAAAAACAGCAATATGGAGATTTTCCAGTGGAAAGCTTGTTCTTGTGGAAATTCCGCTTTCAATTGACAAATTGTTTTTATGGGAAATTCCTAAGCAGCTGTAGGCACAGCCCTCATGCTGAGGAGTTTAAAAGCAGCTCATGTCTGACCCAGTGCCCTCAGATTTCCCACATCAGATAAACTGCAAGAGGAGAGCCCTCATCTCTCCCTTACTCCCACGCATACCCTGCAGCACACAAGTGGTCCCACCGTGGGCACGACAGTATAGTGACTGCAGTGGCAGTATGTACCTGGTTACAGATGGGATGCTTGAAGGATTAATCTTTTAATGTCCCAAATCAAGACTAATTATAGGCTCTTATATATAAGCTGTTCCTAATGCTCTGATACTGGTAAAGCTGTCATTGACTTCAGCAACATGTTTACCTGCACTAGGGATTGCAGGCTTGGGAGAGTCTTAAATGAAGCTCCTCACAGTAGACTGCACCAGAGAGAGAGAACTTGGGGCTGACTTTATGTGATTATGTGAATGGCCACAAGTCATGGATGTAACTCCATTGTTATTGTTTTACACTGGCTTAAACCCATAAGAACTACACGCTCCGCAGCTAACATTACAGAGAGTAAGACAAACATTTTCAGTGAGCTTGCTAAGGGTCTTCTAAATTTGCAGGAGGAGCATCAAGTAAGCGTCTCCTTTACAGACTGGTATTAGAAAAGCATAAACCATTCAATATAATGCATCTTCTTTCTATCAACCATTTCAGCATGAATCACCACACTGTGTAAACAGGCTAGAAATCATATATATGGCAGGGCTCAAAGTATCCCAGAAAGTCAGAGGAAGAAAAAAGCTATTAGAGTAGGCAGGCTTGTACGACCCCTCACAGTCCAGAAAGGTACTAAGCACCTAAATCGTTCACTTAAACGTTTGCAGTGATTTACAGTATCTCTGTTACCAGCCCTGTATTTTCACACCAATGCCTTTTTAATGCAAAATAAAATGTAGACCCCTGTGAGTAAAAAAGTTAGTTCTACTGACTGCACAGGACTGGTCTTCGCAATTTACCCTCAAGAGCAGACGCTGCCTCCTTCCCGACCACATTCACACCATGTCCCATATAGCCTATCCAACAGTAGAGTGGATCCAGCATCCCCCAAACCGAGCCGAGCTGGAGGAGCTCAAGCAGAGCGGAGCTGTGGCAGGAGCAGTAGCCCCAAGGTGCCACTGAGGAGGCTGTCGGCAGCTGGCCGCCTGCCAGGCGCTGCAGGCTACAAGGTGAAGGAGTGGACAAAGGTCAGGGCTCAGCTGCTGCAGTGACCTTCAGCTAGGCTGATCTGTGATGGGAATGC
>VZTL01093624.1:0-19583 GCA_013400535.1 Scopus umbretta
GGTGCTTAGCTGCCGACTGGGGTGTAACCACAACACCTAAGTAGACCAAAATATCAGTAATTTATAGACAGGATTACTTAGCATTTCTTTCTGGAATTATTTGCAACAATGGTATCCCAGAGCAGAGGATATCCAAACATCACAGGGATGGCAAAACTTTAGCTTAGATCATCAACTTTTATCCTAACTTCACAACCCTGAGAATTCTTCACTGTCTATAACTAGACAATATCCCACAATGACAGAGACTTTATTTATAGCTTTATTTGAAATTTTCCAAACTTGGTACCAGAAAAGTGTAACTTGTAGACTGTTGTTATTATTATTATTATTATTATTACTAATATAAAGCATGGTTCTTTTTCACATGGTAATACGAAACAAACTTTTCAACTTTAACTTCAATATACATCAGATACATGTCTTCCTGTCCATATTGCCTCCAGAATGAGAACTAAAATAACATAATAGGCATTAAACCATCAAATAAAAAAAAAATGCATCAGCATCTTGTGTTGTTATGAGAGGTACTATACAGTACAATTTACAAGGTAATAGGCCTATTCATCATCGGCACATCATTCATTCCAGTTTCTCTGCTCAGATGATGCAGGGCAGGAATTTTGATGGACTATTTGTCCTTGCTTTGATTAAGAATAAAACACGGCTTGAAATAAGAAACTGCCTGCTGTTTCACGTCTCTGAAATACCATTCTTGTGTTACTAGCATGGATCAGAGTGCTAAATATGCTGATCACAACATTATGAAATCAAAGGTTGTACCCAAACCCAATCTTTTCTAAATTCACTGTATCAAACTGGGATAAAGATCACATAGACAACCATATATCTACATTTTAAACTGCCCTGCTTTGGCAGCATGACAATCCAGGGGTTAATCAAGGACTCGGTGCACCTGAATTCAACTCCCTGTTATGGCCCAATCATCCTGTATGACCTTACAGGGATCTCTTAGGCTAAAGAAAACTATGTGCTTAAATACCTTCAGAAATCTACCTTTAGTCAATGGTAGTCTTCTAGTCTACTAACTCTTTCTGACTACATCTACACAGAACCTGCTCTGCTCTGTTCTTCACTAACTGGGGATGAAGATGAATATGAGGCACTTGGATATTGTAGAAATGAGGCTATAAAAGTTCTTTTAGCAATAAATTTTAGTGCAGTGGCAAGTGTGTACCCTGCTCTGTGACATTAAGGGTTGGCCTTTGCATGACTCTCACTGGGAGGAGATGCTCTTGCCTTTAATGTGCTCTAGTAGAGATTTTGCTCCCACCTCTTTCTAATTTTTCCAGAGGGCCCTTTTAATTACAATGCACAAGATAACTGAGGCTGAAGGGATCCCACAAGAAGAGAACAACCTTCAGACAACAGTCTTTTTTTTATTAAGATCTTGTTTAGTTGCTCTCATTCCAACAGTAGCTAAGTTAAAGGCAGCTGAAGTGCATGGGTGTAAGATGCTACCTTTGCCCCGGCTAGCTAACTGAACACAAAAACATACTGTACCCGTAGCCAGAGACAACTGGCAGCAGGTATGAGGAGTGAAATCCTGCGAGAGCCCCATGCTGCTCACCTCTCCATGTGAGCCAACACACTGGACAGCTCCACATCAATCTGCGGATTCCAGAGTCTGCTTTTCTGTGCCCGCCATCGTCACGTTTCCAGACTTCCTAAATAATGGCAAATCAAAAGCCCTGTAATGCTCCCCTGCTTTCATGGTGATACACTCATAGGTTTCTTTGGCTAGCTGGAGAAGCCCAGAAGTGCTTGTGGCCACTGCAGGTGTTCAGCTGTGGGACCTAGGACTGCAGCACGATCCCCAGACTGCACAGCATCCAGTGCAGAATTCTGCCCTTAAATATAATTTGAAATTTTCATTTCATGGTCTGTGGCATTTCAAGTTTTTCTTTCCATTTTAAATATGCTCATTTCACAAAGTACAAAGGCAAACTTCCTTTCATAATCCTGCACCTCGCAAACTCCCACTGCAACCTGAGAATCAAGCTGAACCCTCTCCCCATGAACTGCCACCTACAACATTTTAAGAGGCGATGTGAGCTTTCTCCCCTTCTCCCTCTCTTGGAGGTTTCTCAAAGAAATCCCGTGGATCTGACATGTCTCTTCTTCCGGGTAGACTGGCATGGTCCTTTCTCTTAAGTCAATAAATTACTTGCCTCTTGTAAAAGGAATGTCACTGCCATACTCCAGGCTGGAAAAAGTCAATGGTCATCCTGACTGCATTCAGGGCACCTGCACCCCTTCTGCTGCTGCTTTAAAGGTGCCCATGTTGCACACATCTCCTTCCAAATCCTTTCCAGCTCACTCACTAACATCTGTTAAACTGGCATACACGATTGTCAGTGAGGATCCAATTTTTTAAAGCTATTTTTCAGAACAATTTGTACTCTTCCAGTATGGTGACTATAAGACAAGAGACGCTTCATGCGTTGTAACTCCTGTTATGGCATGATCTTCCAAAAGCTGCGAGACAGAGCGGTTGATGTAAATCATCGTTACTTCCAGCACTTGCTGTGGTACAGGCAGCTGATGTCAGTGCTGTCATGCGGACGTGAACAAGGGCAGAATGAAATGCCGCAGTTGCTTCCATGATCCCAGACAGGCAAGCAGGTGCCTGGAAGAGGGAGAAGCACCCTCACCTCTTGGCTTTGCTTCAGGTTGGGATTGGCATATGCTGACAAGAAGCAAGAGGACTGAAGGATGGAAGGACTGTAGTACAGACAGGCATGCCTGATAAGCTCTGGGACAGACAGGAGCAGTGCACTGTGCAAACGAGGTGCCCTAACGACGATGCGGTACTTGTAGGTGCACCCTCCAATGACCTGCTGCCCCTCAGGCACAAGCTAGCAATTTAGCTCCATGCTGTGGTCTGACAAGAAATCTCAGTCTGTTAGATAAATAATCCACATTTTTCAAAAGATATGCCCAAACCAGTGTTTATTTGATGAATACTGCTGAAAAGCATTTTGCACTATCAGCTAAAGAGTGGTACGTGTTTACAAACTGGGCTAATTATGGAGCCATCATATTTACTGTTTTATGAGCTTGTCAGTGAATGAGACAGACCTGCTGCAAGATTAAAAATCAGAATTTGGCCATAAACCACCACTAATCTTTGACTCTATCTCAACGTATTCAGAACCATATCAGTGGAACACAGAAAGGAGAACTGTGAGAGGATGGACTGATAATTATTTCTCCTTAATTAGGATTTGATCTTTTGTACATTAGGGGGATGAAAACAAGCCCAGATACACACACTCCTATTCATTCGATAATTCTAAATGACATGGAATTAAAAGCAAAGCAGCGAATCCCTCACTCAATATGCACACACAATTCCCATTAAGGATAATGGTTATTTTGCAGTGACCAGCATGTGTTCTGAATGTTTAATTTCCATCACAGGTTTCTATTCAATTAGACCTATTGGCAGCAAGACTTAAATGCTAAGAACAAGGAAGGTGAACCAGAGGTTAAAAAAAAATACTAATTGCCTATGCGGTGTTTTCCAGAACTGTAACACCTGTGCCTGTCTCCCATAAAACAACATTAATAAAGCAGACTTTAGTCCTTCATTTCTTTCACACATAGGTGCAATTATGACTGATACCATGAGTGGTAGCAAAGGGAGCACCCAGTCCCATGTGCCACACTCTCATCAACACAAGATGCCATGCTGAGGAGCACTACTCCTTGTCTGAGGGTCCATCATGAAACAAAGCTGGTGTGCAGTGCCACCATCTTGCCTGAAGGTGTCTGAAGATGCTGGCCACGAAGCCATACCTCTCCATCCTTTTCTCCTCTGACACACAACCATAGAGAACTCATGCAGCCTCCAACTTGTAATGGCAACCACAAAGTGACAAGAGTTTCTTAACAAATTAAAGTAAACTTTTTTCGATGCCCTTTGATTGCTGTGGAGCTGAAGCTTGGTACCCACCACTGGAGCACAAACGGTTCTCTTTACTGGAAATACAAGGTTTGCTGCCGAAGCGCCTTCTCTGCACAATGGATTGACAATAGTTTTCCAAATGACAGACTAAGTTCTTCTTAACACACTACCAGCGATAATCATACTGGGGTGCTTCTGTCATAAATCAAACCAAACGCAGACAGATGCTGTGGGAAGTAGCTGTGATCGCATGTGCCACCCGGGTGAGCCAGGAGGTGCGGGGGATGCCAGGACCCCAGGGCAGAGGCGGGCAGCTCTGGAGAGTGTGAGAGACCCCCTGCCCCACTGGCTCTCACTGAAGAAAACCAAAAATACCCTGGCTTCATTTGCTTTGCCAGACATTGCTAAAGGATGATGCTGCAGCTGAAATCATAGAATCATAGAATCATTAAAGTTGGAAAAGACCTCTGAGATCATCTAGTCCAACTGTCAGCCCAACAACACCATGCCTACTAAACTATGTCTTGAAATAACGAGTTCATCACTTTCTGAGCCGAGCCATTAGAAAAAGCTGGAGACTTTCAAAAGGGGAAAAAATTTC
Source organism: Scopus umbretta (assembly GCA_013400535.1). Classification (NCBI taxonomy): domain Eukaryota; kingdom Metazoa; phylum Chordata; class Aves; order Pelecaniformes; family Scopidae; genus Scopus; species Scopus umbretta. Next base: position 4,533 of record VZTL01093624.1, read on the forward strand.
TGTCTATCCTAAAAACTGTGAAGTCAAAAAAAGTACACCAAAGAGGAGTGATTCTGCTGGGAGGTATCTGTAATTCACTTCGATTGCTGATGACAGGACACGATTTGGGCAAGAGTGTCCCTGAATTTTAACTGGTATTTTTTGGGACACATGACTGATTTCTCTGATGGACTCTTGTTATTTTTGATACAATATGCAAGCTCACAGTGAAATCCTACTCCTCATCCTTGTGCAGTCCATCCACCTGAACTTCACCAGCTGAGAAAAACTAACACGATTTTACCCTCTGGCCAAACACCTCCAAATATTTAAAAATACAAATCCTGACTCCCCCCAAGAATATATATATCAAAAGCAGGTATAAAACTGAGGTCAGACAGAAATGCATCAATAAAACTAAAGAAAGCACTAGACAGAGCCTGAGCAGGAAAACTAAACCTTTACAAGCCAGGATGATCACTCATTAAATAAACACTGAATGAAGCTGACAAACCAGGGCAGTGCATTTGTTCCCTGGGCATCCTGGAAGGTATGAGAGAAAAAAGGGAAAGGCAACAAAGGAAAAACAAGCCAAAAAAGGATTTCATTAGAGCAAATGATGGGTATACACAATTATCACTTTTCAAATAGGAAAAAAAGCAGAATCCTGGCTGCAATTGGCTTTCTCATCCCCTGAAGTCAAGCTGGGCACCTCCTCCCTGCCTGCCAGCACCCCTGGAGAACAGCCTCCTCAGAACTCACAGACAAACCAGGCTGTGGATGAGGATGTCCGCCTAGATGACCATCCCCTCATGTGCAGAGCCCTGCACTCCCTCACTCCTCTGCACAGCCTCCCCCACATTGTGTCAGAAAGACCCCTGGCTGGAATCTCCTTGAGACATCTATTCATGTGCATCAGCAGCACTCAGGGCTGTCGTTCAAGTGACAGACTGAACTGTGCCTGAGAAGTGCCACCCTGCACTGCGTGAAGGGACGGTAGCAGCAACAGGAGGTGACGAATTTTTTCCATACTTTCTCATATGTATAGTCCACTGCAAGTACACACGACACTATTTGCTCCATCAGCCATTCCCTTGTGGTGTTGAGGTACAGCCCTGAGCAGGTTAGCACCAGCAGGGCTGCAGGGATGTCTACCTGCTCTGCAGTGATGCTGGGGAGAGAGAAGTCTGCACCTGCAGATGCTAGCCACACTAATCCCGGTCTGTGAAAGCCCGTTTTCCCAAAATAATTAACTGGTATGCATGAAAGCCTGGCGTGGTCCTACACTGCATTATGGTAATAGGCTGGTGTTTATTTTCTCACTTTATATTTTCTGAAGAAGCCTTAGAAATCAAATATATTTTCCCAACCATACCATTCTTTCTCTTTTGAGGATTATCAGTTCATGGTCCTGATAGACCTACCACCACCCTGTTTCCTTTTGTAGCCTTTTTCTAGATCAGGCACAACATCATCAGAAAGATGCCCGTTTGGGGACTCTCGACTCCACATCCTTTCCTAATAAAATCAAAGACAACTTGTCAAGATCTGGCCTGCAGGAAAGTATTTTATTGGTTTCCACAGAAGTTGATAAGAAAGCAAAAATTAATCATTTATTGATCATTTGACCTTACAATGTGTTAACTTTATTGGGTGTCTTCGTACAAAATTGTGGGCTCTTCAACAAGAATTACTTGGAGAATGCTATAAGCCCAATTTCCACAGCAGTGAATGTGAGGACACCAGAGTCATTGCTCTGACTTCATTTGTGGAAGCAGGTACTTATATGCATGAATGCAAGAAATCATTGTGGATTTCAGGCTGCTGTCAGACCCCACTCGCTGGTGGGGGAATTCTGCTCTCCGCGACGAGCCACCCACTGCCCAAACACAGCAAATGCCGCCAAAGAACGGATCTCTTGTGCACCGATCAACATGAAACGTAATCATACAGGTGTGTGCTCTGGTGTACAAGAAATAAAAAAAGAAGGGGCAGATGGAAATTAATCAGGACCACTGAATTATGGTGGCTCCTCCTCATATCTAGGGCTAAGTCCTTCATGTTCTATCATTTACACAGGTAACCTGGAGTTGTTTGCAATAAACACTCAGTAAAATGGACTGGATTTGGTTCCAGAGAGTATCTGATCAAGTAAAATAAACAATTTTCACAGGCAATTAAGACAAATCATTCAACATTTGCTTTTCTTTTATAGAACAGCGATCAATCCCTATATCAGTTATAATATACTGTGCACATTTCTCTACAACAAACTGAAACTGTGGTTTTCATAAACATTTCATAAGATTACATGATCACCACAGACTGTGTCAGTAGAAAGATCTGGTAAGACTGATCTGATAAGAAATTAGATGGGTGAATTATGCAGAAGACGATTTCTGTAAAAAATCATCCATACACTCTGTAAATTTTGATAGCTTGACAAAAAAATTCAGAGATAAGGAGTTTCCCTCTGCTTTTGAATATTTATAGAGTGGAAGAAATACTTGCTTGACACCCAACGGGGAATCAGGATATGAACACAGCAACATCATTCTCCTATTCCTTTGGCCCTGGGCAAACTCTAGATGTACAGGACTGACTCCTGCAGTGGTACCAGCCTGTGAACCAGAGGAGAACAGGGGACAGTGCTAGAAATCTAAACCAAAAACAGATTTCCAAAGCTGTTGGATTGGGATCTTAACAGAGTATTTTGTGTGAGTACTGACTTCACTTGAAATACAAAGAAAAATGCTGTATTCAGATATAGCTATACAGAACCTGTCACATTCTCAACACATTTTACTTTATAAATACAAAAATTAGCACATTTTGTGCTATACATTAAGAAATGTCAAGTAGGTAACCTAAAATCCCAGATGATATAACCAATAAATCTAATTTAAAAAGCAGCGAGTATAATAATAAACTTTACAGGATTCCAATGTCACTGTATCCAACCAGCCATGGTAAAATGCTACTACCTCGGAATTTCAAAACTGTTATGGGCAACAGTGTCTAATACCACGCTAGTACAAAACCCATTAAGATATACCATCTGTGCGAACGTCTGTCCCTGAGCACATTTTATTTATAAGATACAAATAATGGGCATGATATGAGAAAACCTAAGAAATAATTAGGAATTAAAACTTGGTTTTATATAGGAATGAACATTTTAAAATAAAAGTATCGAAAAATATACCTACATCCATGTTTAGCACAAGGAAAAGCACAATGATCTTGCAGTGTAAATCAGCATCCTCATGATAAAACCTCTTCCTAAGTAAGAGGGATTCTTCAATGTCATGGTTAAGTCACAGTTGCTGCAAGTGAATGGCAGTGATTTAGCCCAGGAAGCAGCAATAAGATCTCCCACTGCAAAGATAACACCACATCCTGATGCAAAGATAAGACTTTCAATATATAAGATTTTGAGAGGGCTTTTTCCCCTCTGACTTTGACCAACTGTTTCTTCACACAACAGCTAACACAGGGCAGGGTGACATTCGAGGGGAGCACAGCAGTCTGCTTACATCAACTCTAAGGTCAAGACCAAGGACTGAAGTTTTAAAATTACACCTTTTTTAGTAAGGATACTATAAAACTAAGGTTTTAGTAACCTGAGAGTAAAAAATACCACTCCTTTTTTGTTTTTGAAAGCTCAGTGTCTTTATGAATATTTTTATATTTGTAAGTGCAAGAGCATTGAGGCACGTTTATCATACAGATTATAATCGATTATAATTAATGCTAGTCTGCTCCCATGCTTTGGCTGAGTAATTATTTCTGCTAGGAGATCTCGATGCAGCCATGGAGGAGGGTGGCATGATGAATCTCCAAGTACAACGTAGCTTGACAGATTGGTGCACAAGAAAAAAACTGCTATTAGCTAAGGAAAACAATAGGCAAACATGCAACATCAGGGCAGCCACCTCCTCAGCAGCACCTTTCTCCAGCTCAATCATCCTAAAACTGCATGACAGTATTACAAAACCACTGCATTAATTGCAACAGTGGTATTATAGAAGGTGGAGGCAGTCTCAGAAAACCCATTTCCTTTCCTCCATCTGTTTTCCAACTGCTCGGCAGCCCCAACAAAGTGTTGGGTTGTGCAGTCCTGCTGTGCAGATGTCCTCTGGCAGCGGTGGGGTTTCCAGATGCAGCTGCAATAGTACAGACATTTATAATGGAATCAGGTAACTATTTTATTGATATTCGGTTTCCTTTGGAAAAGAATCAAGACCAAGACAAACCCCTCTACCTCCAAAGGAGAGCGTGCAGAGACAGCAAAAGGAGAGAAGATGCCCTCACAGGGGTTTGCTTCTGCATCTCCTCCCCATCAGCAGAACAGGGTTTGCTTTCCTGTTGCACGGCTTCATGCTCCGGCTCATGGGTGGACACAATTCACTGAAGACTCAAAAAACCTTCCCAATTCCTACTTTGGCTCTGCAGCAGCCTCACCTTGGTGCTGTGTCTGCAAGTTGAAGGTGGCTGCAGTCCTGCCCCTGGCCAGGTGAGGACAGACCTAGCAGGGGGACTTCCATGGAAGAGGTTCTCAGTAATAGGCTACACAGCTGGGCGGGAAGAACAGCAGAGCTTTTTCATCTTTTTTATCCTCATTTCTGTGGGTCTGCAAGAAGATCAGCACACATGCCCCAAAGTCCTGCCCTTGTTCATCTATTTTTCCTCTAGGTCTCCAGCAAAGCAGGTGAGCTCCTAGCTTTGAGCCGACACATGCATCCCCTCAGATGAAGCAACAGCCACCCTGCACTGGTCAGGGACCTGCCTACTGCCCGGTGCCCCTGCCAGAGAAAACCACCATGAACACAGGCAAACCTGTGGGATGCTGACCTTTAAAGCCCTATGCAACCTTGATGGGTGCCCCTGTCAAAGAGCCCTGCTAACAACGTCCAGCTGATGAGGATACTGCAGCCAGGAGAGTGGGAAGGGAAGAAAGTAGGACCTCCACTTGAGGATATTGGGTTTGGAAATCTGTATCTATTAATTATGAATAAATGTAACTAAAGCTGCATTTTTTACTTCTATCAGAGAGCAAAAAGAGCTTCTGATTTGGAGCAAGACTTTGATATTTGAAAAACTGAATATATAAGTAAGGACTCCAGTAAAGTTTCTCTGACAGAAAACTTCAGCAATTTTCTAATTTGTTTGTATTTTTATGACTGACCGAGAAAAAAATATTGATTGACAGGCCCAGACATAAGTGGAAATATGTTCAGAAAGTAATAACATAAAAATGCTACTTCCATGTAACATTTCTCCACTTATCAAGTCTCTCATATTTCCAAATGAATGAGGTCATGTTAAAACCCTCTGCAATCAGAAAATTGTTCTCCATATAAGACACATGCTATCTTTCTTCCTGCCTCTAATGTGCCCTGATTGCTAACATCTATTAATTATTTTCACTTGCTCATCCAACGTGAGCTCTGCTATGTATTTTTGTTATCCTCTAAGGATATATCCTGTAAGCAACAAGGCTATATGTTCTCCTTCTCAGTTTTTTTCAACATTTTAAATAATATGCTCCACATGCAACCAAGAATTTTAAAAGAGGTGCTTGTGCCATTAATATTGTTCTTCATACACGAGGACATAAACTTTCAGAGAACTGGAAGAAAATGCCTGTTTTGCCAGATTTTCAGTAGGTAGTATACAGGCAGCTCAGGTAATTAAAAGCTTGTCGTCCTGACAGTGATCCTAGACAAAATAATGAAATGGTTGAGAGGGACTTGATTAATAAGGAAACAAAGATGGCTAATATAATTACCGCCAATCAACACAGGCTTATAGCAAGCAGATTTTGTCAAATTAATTTGATTTTTTATGGAGTTTCAAGTTGCTAAAAGCAACCATGATGGTATAATAGACTTCTAAAAGCTACTTTAGATGGTGCTTACTACATGATGTTTTGATTAACTTGAATGATATAAAAATCAACATGACATACATTAGAAGGATTAAAGCCTGTGTAATTGATCATTTATTAGGGAATTGTTCTTGAACATGTGTTTCCAGTGGGATCCTAAAGCCATTAGTTCTTATCCGTACTCTTTATGTTTTATCGCTGACCTGCAAGAAAACATGAAATCATTACTAATAAAGTTGGCAGATAGGACAAAGATTGGAGGAGTGGCTGAATAACAAGGAGACAGAACCAGCAGTACAGAGGGGATTGGATTGCTTTGGGTACCAGTACAACCAACCAACATCAACTCCAATGGAGCCAGATGGAGATCACACTGTTAACAGAAGGGGCTCTATTCCCGGAAAAAAACAAATCTGAAAAGAGCTGGGGGGTGCTGAGGGAGTTTCAGCTGAACAGGTATTTGAGTAAGATGTTCTGCTAAAGGAATAAATGTGATCCCTGTATGTGGAAAATGCTGAATGGGGTAAGAGGCTTTTAGCTTAACGTTCAATCCTGCAATACCACACCCAGCTTTGACGCCCACAGTTCAAGACAGATGTTGAGTAGTCAGAGGGAGTTCAGAAAAAAGCAAGAAAATTATGGGAGTTGGAAAATGTGGTTCAGGTGAAAAGGTTCAAGTTGTTCAGGATATTTAAGGACAAAAAGTTCTTAAATGGGTTAAGTTCTTAAGTGGGCTGCTCACAGCCCAAGATGCACCACATTGAACACAAATTGGATTTAGATGGTTCTCCAGTTGGCAAACAGACCCAAGAACTGGAAACCGAGTCAGGACCATCCGTTCGGATATATGGTGTATACTTTGTATAGGAAGGATGATTCACCACTGGAACACCTTTTCAGTTCTGTGATAAATGTTACATCACTAGAAACTGAACACAGGATTTTCCTCTGAAATGTACGTCCTAATTCAGCTTAAACTCATTTCTGAAAAACACATGGCCTGTGTTATAAAGGGATTTAGATTAGCTGTTCTTGGAGCCTGAAAACCTACCACTCTATGAATGTGTCTATTTATCAGGCAAAAATGTTAAGTGATAAAAACTTCCTTTAAAAAAAGTTATTTTTTTCTGTTTTCCTTCTGGAAAAGATTCCTTTTGTGCTTGAAAATCATTTTCAACCAACATCCTTCTTTTTCACCCACTCACAAAGTTTTAAGGCTCCAGTTATAGACAAATGATCCTGAATCCCAATGTCCACAAGGCCGCAAAGTCCTGACGAAAATGGGCTACCAAGAACAAAATCTGCAAGATTCACAGAGAGAAAAAGGATAGAAAGGGATGCTGTCGACAAGAGACCTCAGTTCTGCCCCCTGGTCCCAGGCTGTTTGAAAAAAGACTGTTCTCCTAAACAAGGCTGGATAGGCTGATAAATGCCCATCTTGAAGCTTTAAGTTATTACAGGGCTTGGCCAGATTTATATTGGTAACCTAGGGATGAAATGCTTTTTATTAATACCCTTTCTACTTGCCCTCTAAGCAAGCTCTGCTTTTTGTGCATGTATATATTTATAGCAAACCTATACTTTAAATGATCTTTAGCAGCTGAAATAATTACCCCGAAACATTGTATCACTAGAGAAATCAGTGAACTGGAAAAAAAAAATTCACTAAAATTTGCTACATAACCTGCAGAAATTGAGCAGAATAACAGATGGCTCACAGTATTCTTTCTCCAATTAATGGCTAAAGAGAAATAGCTTACTTGGGGGAAAATGACACTTTCCATTTAAACTTGGAGTATTTTAAGGCAATAATTTAGGGGAAATTCCAGCAGGCAATCAGCAACTGTCATGACCTTTAATATTTCAGGACTTGATCCTCACAGGGACCAAACCCTGGCCTGCTTCTCAGGATCACATCTTTATTGTATGCTAAGTCTTGTTCCTTGCTCCTGTTAAAGTCACTCCAAACCCAAAATCATGAGATAAAAAGGTGGTGAGAAAAGATATAAATAATATGTGCAGTGCAGAATAAATTCACATCTAAATTACAGGCCAGGGGAAAAAACAGCTTCTGCAGAAGGCTCATCACATCCGCTGCCTTCCCTTTCATATCTATTTTTCTACCTTCATTCCCAGACTATTTACTGTTTAATAACTCATTCAAGGTCTTGCTTGAATGCTTTGATGCTTCTCACTTGAATAGATTTTCTTTGGAACATACTCCCCGAGCTGTATGCATTACATTTGCTATGAAACATTTTTTGCCCAAAATACTCTCTTAACACCCCCCACCCCTCAATTTTCAGCTAAGTTTTTCAAGACCATCCCTGACTTCAGCATACCAAAATTTATCAAAATGGTCATTGTGGAGGTGAAGATAAATTCCTATTAAGGTACCTCTGATATATTTTCATTTATGCCACTGATTTTTATTTTACATCCAGGCTTCTAGATGTTCCTTAGTTTGCATGAGTAAAAGCACTCTCAAAACATCTAGCAGAATTGTGCAGTCCCCATGCACCATATTTCCTAATTAAAAAAATTAAGAATTAGCTTTGTGGAGTGACAGTAAGATCACAGCCTGGTAATGATTTATTTGTGACACCCTTAGTGATGTCTTTGTCTTATCAAGCTTGACTCCTACTGTGATTAAGGTTTTGTTTCTACTGTTTGCAATGCAAGGAGATTTTATCCACCTTAATTATTCCTAAAGATTTTCACTTTCACCACATTGAATTTCTGAACATTCGATAGTTGTTTACTTTGTTTCTTATTCATTTCTCAAAGACACTTGAAAGTGCAGTTTTCTAAAGATTTTTTTTTTCCCTTTCATTTTTCAATCCCTTCTAGATGGTGTAAATATTTTTCTTCCATATTGATTTTTGTCCTTTTTTCCTTCAACAAATGCTAATTATTTTACTAGAGTTAACTGAAACTGACTCATCTATTTTTGTTTAGCAATTTCAATGCATATATTGCTATTATTCTCCAATAACCTTGCCGATCGGCATTATTAGTGCAAGCAAAGCCAGAGGAAAAGTATTCATTAGTTAAATTGTTCATTTAGTTAAAGATAATAGTCTCTGTTGAATCCTTTGTTCTTGTGTATTCCCTTATGAAGTATAATGGTAATTATCCCAAGGTATAAGTAAAAAATTTAGGCTTGCAAAATCAAGCATACCATAAATAGGGAATGCCAAAACTAAGATAGGCATAGATGCCAAATTTGAGCTTCTTGGCACCATTTTAACACGAATAACGGCAGTCATTAAACATAATGATATATTAAACATCCAGCAACAGTAGAATATATTCAGCAACAGCCCTGCATCTAGCTGTACAGATTAGGATGCTATCAAGTATTCCTTATAAAAAGGGTAACTGATCTCACCTAATTTTGCTGTGTGCAGTGTTGCCTCTGAAGTCTGTGGAGACTCACTCCGCCTGCTCGAGGCCGGTGGGTGAGCACGGGCTGGTGAGCTCAACCCTGCCCACAGGATGCAAGCTGGGGAGAAGCCCAGCACCCTCTGTTCCTGCGGAGGTCAACAGGGACTGATGTAGCTCAACCCATTACAAATGTCAGTCCTTAAAGAGTGAAAGCAAGTGTTTGCATTTCCTCCTCCAGAAGCTTCAAAGAGACATGATCAACAGGTGTACATAGCAAGTTTTACTAAGTTAAGTAACAGGCCTAAATGTTGTACCGTGTTAATCAGAATAGGAGAACAAGCTGCACAATGGTAGAAAGAACTTGTCTGAGAAGTTCTTTGATTTTGCTGGCTGTGGCTGATCTCAGGTATGGAAAAAACTACCAAAAGAAAGTGCTCACACCTTACTTCATGGCTGAATGTTTCTCATCAGTAACCGAGTTGATGTTCTTAGCAGAGTGCTTAATCAGCTGTAATGGCTGTAACAAACACATTTAGAAACCTGGAAGGACTGAGCTGGGAATAAACCAAAATGTCATGTGAAACCCTGCTGCAGTGTGAGCAGATGCCACCATGCAGCCAGCAGTTTGGTTCGCTCCACAGCTTGCACAGATGCCAACACAGGAAAACTCCACCAGAAGCAAACTCAATGAAGAAGCTTTGTGAAGCTGATCCTTTTTATTTTGCAGGATAACATTTCAAGCCCAATTACAAATAAACCCTACTTATTCTGCATTTTGACCAAAATCATCCACAGAAACCTGTATGAGCAGAACAGAATGGGAAATGTCACACACCACTAGGTGTGTGTGCTTTACTCTTTAACTGAGGGCACCACAGCCTCTCCAGCAGCCGCTGTGCTGTAACGCAGGCCTCAGCATAAGCACGTCCATTTCAGTTCTTAATATAGAAAAAGCTTTGCTTGGGCCCCTACCTACTCAAAAGCAATGTCTAAGCAGATTGTTGCAGCACATGCCTGTATTAAAGCAACACAGCAAATATAATGAGCTCAACAAATAACAGTGTTATCTCCTTTAACCTGAGATGAGTACAGATGCCATAATTTATATGGCCATTTACTTCAAGCAAAGGCTGTGGCATGTAAATCACACCTATCATCCTGCCATCCATCCAGTCATTTTGCAGCCCAACCCCTATAAGCCAATTACAGTGTAAACACATGGATTCAGAAAGATATTTTATGAAAACCTAGGTGCCACAGTGAGGAGGTTGGAGAATTTTTACCACCAAACAGCTGCCTACCCTCTCCTCCCCAGGTGGTTTATTTTCTCTATCATTAAAGGATTATCTGTCTTAAATGAATGGTGGCTAAATGCTTTCTAAAGAAGAATTATTTTCTTGGAAACAGACAAGATCAAACTCTGCTTCAGAAACCATAACTCTTAAAATAGAGATATTAATCCTAAATTCAGTTTGCAGTCTCCGTCTCACAACCTCCTTTTCTACTTTTCTACAGGTAGAAATCTTAGAGGTGTCAAAACCACATGGAAAAGTGTAAGACACGAGGCAAATAATTCATACGTAGAGTATGTTATCTGCCTAGCCAATGTATATATATATTTTGTTCTAGATAGTAGGTTTCCCTGTGGTGACTACTTCAGAAAAGGAGGACTACTCAGTAAGTAGTTTGTTAAATGTTGTACATACTTAAAAAATAATTTTTGCAGTGGCTTACATAGTACGAGATGAAACTTTTTAACTTCATCTCTCTCTTTCATCAGTATAAATTATATAAAAACTAAAAAACTAAAATTGTCCCAGAAAAGAGACAATACAGAAGAAACAACTTATGTAAAATGACATAAAATGTCATCTAAGTGTAAGGTCATTTTGTATTACCCTTCAGTTTCAGATCATTTAGGAGACACACATGATCTCTTTTTTTCTCCCCCCACTAGTTGCTCTATAAACTAGGCAAATCAAGTTTTTTAAAAGATCACCTGTACTCTCCTTCCCTTTAAAGTAGCCCTTTGCTGGAAAATTAGATCTCAGACTGAGTATAAAACATTTAGCTGCTGTTACACCAGGGGCCACAGACAGAAATATTTAAAGTTTAAAATCATCCTCTCAGCTAAGTCAAAGGCCCTCACTGCATCAAGAGAAAAAAGCAAAGGCTGATCTGTTTTTTCTGATCTGATTATAAGGTCACGGGTCAATATGTATTATATATTATCTGAATAGTGGCTCAAAGAAATAAGTATGTTTGCAGTCTAAAACATTTGGAGGAGGATTCACCTGCTCAAATGTAGACCTCAAGGTGGTGAATAGGTACATCAGAGTTTGCTCTTTAGACTTTGTTTAAAGGCAATAACAAATGGAGGCAATGGAAAAAAAAAAGACACTTCTGAGGTGTCTAAGTAGATACTTATCTGAAAATAGGACACAGCAACTCTCTCTCTTACTTAGCTATAAAGGAAGCTTCAGATGTAGATGTCTACCTTGGAGATGTCTTAAGACCTAAGTTGCCTCATTGCTGTCACAAGGCCAGAGGCCATTCTCTCCAGCATACAGTGTAATTTTTTTTTAATTATTTTTGAGACACTGGTAATAAAAAAAGCATTCCCATCTGTGACATTATTTTCCTGTGAGTCATCCCATACTAAGTCAGTGCATGCTTCTAGGTGAGCATCTTTGTCAGAACATTAACAAAGACCTGCTGTAATTAAGTCTGTAATTTTATATTAATTATTTTAATTAATTTTAATTAATTAATTTTAAATTTAATTAATTAATTTGTATTAATCTATACTTCTGTATAGAAGTACTGTCTTGGGCCTTCCCCCAATGTTTAGACTGCTTATAACACTTTCAGCCTCCGTTTAAGCTACTGACTTCTCTAATGCAACTGCAACTTTCTTTAGAACTTTGAGTTCTTTAGAACTCAAAACTTTTACTTTTTAACTCCTCCAGTAGATTTTCTGTTTCATGATACATACACATTTGTGAGTAACCCTGAAAGGCAGACTTAAATAGATCTAGAATGCCTTATCACATTCCTTTCAGTTATTATTTAACAAATTTTTTCCTCATGATTTCTCCTTCCCGGTAGATAAGCTAGAATTTTATCAGTTTTGAGAGTCTCTTCACAAAATGTGGTTCAGCTAGTTTTATTTGCTGCACTTTTCAGTAAGTATATAGTAATTTTTTCCTTTACATTTCTGTGACTTTGACCTGCTTTTGATTCCTATATTCTTGTGAAGAATATCCTATCTTTATGTGTCTTTTTATAGGTAAATAATTATTTTCATCTGATTTTTTCCACCTTCCTACATTATCAAAGGTGTCATGAGGTAGTTTCCTTCAATTACCACTTTGGACCATTCTCTTGAGAATTTCTATCTTCAGAAACATAGCACCATTAAAAATCCAGTATTTTCTTTATTTTTCTTCCCTTGTAACTTCAACAAAGTCAACAAATGGATATAATACGATGAAATACTATTATTACTTCCTTTATAGATATCTGTGCTCTAGAAATATAAAAGGTATCCTGGAATATGACTATTACCAATTGAAACAACATGCAGCCTTTTGTCCAGGATGAATCTGGATGCTTTGTAAATATTCCTGGTTTCTGTTGTGCTGTAGAATTACGGAGAAATCAGAATCATCAAAATAAAATTTACTTTATTTTCTGTAATTTTTTGAAGGAAAGTGAGAGGGTGAGAGAGTGTAAATTCATCCAACCAAGCATTCTATTGATCTCCATTGATGAAAAGAAAGCAAAATGTAGGATTATTTTCTTTATTTCTCCTTTTTCTATTTCTCCTTGCTTGCTTTGACTAGACATTCTATACTGCTTCTGAGAAAGCTTCAACAATGAAAGGTCCACTAGAAATGCCAACAAGCTCCATTAGATGACATTTTTAGTTTTCCAGGCTTTTTTTCTCTTGTATTCTTGACTATCTGTGGGTATAGTTTTTGCCACATTATGGGGGAAAATGGCACATACTTAAGATATTTAATGATCTTATGGCTCTTAGCTACTCTAGCTGTTACATTATAAGAAGCATGCACAATAATAAATACCATTGAATGTATGACCATTCAACATATTATTATTTTGCTGAATTTCAAAATCTATTCCATGTAAATTTTCTACTTGGTAAACAGACAATGTCTAAGTAATTCCCTCTTTTCCCAGATGCCTGAGGTGCAAGCACTTGTGTTCTGTGTTTTGCCACATTTTGAATGTAGTTGATGAATTTTAAAAACTAGCCTTTATCTTCTAGATATTAGTAGTTTACCTCTCTATCGCATGACAGTTCTGATTTAACATCTTCAAGATGTTTATCAGCAGCCTGCCACCTGCACCTGGCTATTTTGTACTCTTATCAATAATCTTCTTTTAAAAAATGATACTAATAAGTACATATTGACTTCTGCTGAGATGAATATCAAGATTTATTTACCTCAGGGTAAATATTTACCAAAGCCTTGCAGTCAATAATTTCTTTATGGAACAATACAAAGACAATCTTGTGCATGTGCATTAAAGTCTCACTAACCCACACTAGTAGACTGTAAACATACCCAAAAAGCAGATTTCCAGGTTGCTCTATCACATGTTCTGTATACAAGAGTACAATACTTATTTCTCCATTAACTGAAAAGGAACTTCGCTGAAGAGGAGAAGATTAAGAAAAAAGTTAAGAGATTTAATGAGGGGCTGCTCTGTTCTCATTTCCTCAATAGAACGTTTTCAGAAACAAAGGAAAATTAATATTCTGTTGCTGGAGAGAATAACTTTTACCTCCACTCATCCTGTCCATAGCCACACTTCCAACACAAACACACAAATCAGGACCTCACATGCTTTACTGTGTTCGGGTTTTGCTTCTGTCCAGAATTTTTCTGGTAATTCTGGTAAGAATTACAATCCTCCCTTAGAAAAGCTGAAAATTTTCAGCACAATCTTTGAAATGACAGAATCCCTGATTGTAGATTATTTGTGCAATAGAATTTTGCATGTCACATTGCTGTATCACACCTGATACCATCTTCCTTCCACTACCCATCTTTCCACATGAACTACATCTGAAAGAAAAAAGATGGCAAAGAATTTCAATGAATACTATTTTTTAAATAGAACATCCTACAAGGTAAATCACACTTGAGGGGAAAAAATAAACCACTTTTCCCAGCCTTTGATTGAGACAAACACTTCTGTGGAGCTCAGTAGGACCAACAGGGTGTGGTGCTAATTTGCCTGTGCAAACAGATGTTCCAGATCTCTGTATTAATGAACTGGGCCATGGCAGTCACTTACTGACTCACTACTGGAATGTTTACAGCCATTAGTGTAAGCCAAAAAATGTATGACAGTGTTTAGATAAATTATCTCCTCCTTGTCTAAAACAGCCTCTTCTGAACTGCTTCCATTGCCACCTGAAATATCTCTGTCTAGTACAAACCCTTCAGATGCCATGATGAACCCAGATTGTCATGATGAACTCCAGATTGTTCATACAAAGCCTCATTATCACTTTTGTCAGCTTTGTGTTAATGCAGCTTTTCTAATTTCAGTTCGGTACCTCTGGTTTTACACCAGGCTGAGCAAGACTCCAGCCTGTGGTTTGTACCCATCACTAAACCCCAAGTGCTCATTTACATTTTTGTTCTTTCAGTCTCTCAAGTCTCCAGACTAAGAGAACAAAACATGTTACCTTCATTGGCAAAAAACTTCCTCTTCTTACATCTTGTCATTTACTGTGCCATCTCATTTATATTCAAACC
>VZTL01093738.1:0-13479 GCA_013400535.1 Scopus umbretta
CGCAAGTAAGAGTTAGAGGTAAGCATTAAAATGTCTTTTCTAAAGGAAATTTCTTGTCTCTCTCCCCCTGCTCTGGCCCCAGATGTGGGCAGTCTTGCAGATGCTTGTGCCCAGGACCAGCTCAGCCCTCCATGCTCTTTCCTGGAGCAAATTACAGCCTAGGTCTCTGATTGGAGAGGGACTCACCAGCTGCCCCACAACTATGAACAGAAGAGAAGATGGATTTGGGGAGAGAATTTTTCCTGCCTTATTACTACAGACAGAATAAAGGATACACCTTGGATCACAAGCTCAAAGCACTTTTCAGTGACCTGTTTTGGTGGAGTCATCTCTGGCTGACAGAGGACACCAGACATCAGGACTGCTGAGAGCCTTTCCCAGCTCCATCACCAACCAGTGATGGGACTCTGGGCTTGTTTCGTCATCTTTTTGATCTGTGTCTCCCAAAATAGAGAGGAAGGGAGGCGAGACTTCCCTTCTTCCCACCGCTGTCTCTCTTGTTTATTCACAGAGCAGAGAGACCAAAGGCTTTCAGTGTAGGATGCTAGGGCCAGCAGGGCATGTGATGCCTCTGTAGCACAATATTTTTATTGGAGGAGGCACAGAAGGCATTGCAAAACTGGGGTCCTTTTCCCAGTTCACTGAGCTAAGGAAATGTTTCTGCTATGGCACAAAGAGCATTTTTCAGACCCTAGGGATAGTCTTCCTTCCTAACCTGTTTCCTGTCCCACCTGGTTCCACTGAGTCCACCACGGTGCTGGTACAGTCCCTCCACAGTATATTGCACTTTCTTTCTGCTCGCTCCTCAGGGGAATCTTCCTGCCTGGGCGCAGGGGGTGTAGAGGAGTGGATAACAAATTTTCATCTTCTATCAGCAGGGCAACTGAAAAACAATAGAAATGAGTGATATGGCCAGGTCCATAAGGTTGCCACCTGTGGCCCCAAGCCCTGTGTCATGGTGGCCAGAATGGCTGTCCCTGCAAGATGCATCTCCAGACAACCATCCTGCTGCAGCCTGGTAGCCACAAAGTCTCAGAGTACAGGAGCCTGGGACTGGCTCCGGTGGAGGAGCTGGCAGGATCTCCATGAGTCCCGTCACTCTCTCAAAGGACAAGGACAGGCTGCCTGGGCTACAATGACACCTTGTTTCAGATGCAAGGGTTGGGCTGATTGCCAGCCCGGCCCTGTGGTGTGTCCCCAGCAAAGGAACCGGGATTGACCACTGCTCAACCAGACAGAGCTCAAGAGCCACTGTACGGTGCATACATAAGGATGGGGGCTGGCCAGGACATGAAGGGCAGGTTTGCTTTCAATCCCTGATTATTTTGCATTACTTGGGTGAGGACAAGAAGCTGTAAAACATCGGCACTGCTTTTGCAGCTGCTTTGCATCACAGGAGAAGCAGAGCTTAAGGCTTTGGCTGTGAAAGCAAGACCGCCGCTCGCAGGTGTGTTTTCCTGCCTAAACCTTGCTTTCTCCAACTAAATAAAGCATGTCTTTACCTCAAACTTAGATTTTCATATCTCGGTGCTTGCTTCAGTTTACCCACATCATTCAGTGTCCTTCTTGCTCTTTGAGCCAAAGGTACAGGAGCAGAATCACCTGAAGGGGAGCTACTTTAATATTTCCAGCCTGACCAGGAGTAAGAAGTATCAGATACCTTGCAGAGAACTTGTGATATTTCCAGCTTATTTTCAAACCAGTGAGGTTCAGAGAAGTTACCCTGGGCATTTTGAACAAACAGCAAGCAAACTTGGTGGCTTTCCTTTTCTGAGCTGTGGTTTGGCAGGCTTCCAGGAAGGACTGAGCAGGAGTCTAGGTGGGATCAGAAAGGTTCAGGTGTTGCAAGCAGAAACAAAGGTCACAAATCCAAAGCGAAGGTTGGGATGGGAGTGCATCTTTGAAACCTCCGCATAACATCAGCTGATTTCATGATGGTAAGCACAAAGGTCACCAGCCCACTGGTCACCAGAAAATGTTTGTGCTGCCTTTTGGAGGATAACACAGCTCCTGCCCTTTCCCGTTGACAGTCATACCTGAGGCTAAAGTACAGTGGTGAGACGCAGGCGGCAGAGGTACAAGCTCCACTGGCTGAACCTCATTATAGGAAACAAGTGTTTTTCCTTCAAATGCTCAGGCCATTTTTTTCCCTTCCTTTTTTACAGGAATGGTGTTAAAGTGCAGTTGTCCTCTGCAAAGTGCTTTTGCATAAATAGGTCTTGCCCAATCTGATCCCTGTGTGCATTCAGAGTCAGATCTGCTGACTTCAGTAGCCAAAACACAGTCAAACTGCTTTCTTAATCCTCTGATCTTTGCACAAATAACCAAGTGAAGCTTGGGCTTTTTTCTTCCAGGCATTGTCAACAGAGTCAGGCATGACATGAACTTGACAGATGTCATCTAACATGAGAACTGGCCAGTCCCTGCCTCCCTCAAGCCAACTTGCTCAATCTCTTTAGGCGTGGGAACGAGTTGGACTCCGTCTGGATCCCAGCTCTGCTGCCGAGTCCAGTGAACGCTGTAATGATTGGCAAACTGATGGCGAGCACCCTTCAAATTGTCAGCTACTCCGACTGGGGAGCTAATTATTCAAAACCGGGGAGTGGGAAGAGAAGAGGAAAGGGGATGTTTGTACTCCCGGCCTCAAGCCATAATGCAGGTGCCAAATTTAGGAGCATGGTCTCCTAGACTTCTCCCCGGGCTCAGCGGAGAAGCGCGTATATACGGCGTGGGACACAAGGGTGCTGCCCATGCGGACAGGCGTGTTTGTGTTTGTCATCTCCGTGTCAGGATGAGCCGGAGGCATGCTCCTCTCCCCTCCCCCTCTGCTTGTATCCTGTTTTCCCCACGAAGGAAATCTGGGCAAGCGGGGCGGAAGAGCACCGGGGGGTCCTGGCAGCCACGGCAGGGCTCAGGCAGTGGAGGCAGGGCATGCTGCTGCACACCTGCCTTGCGAGGCAGGTGAGACTCAGGGGGCTGCCCGCTGCCCATGACCCTGCCACTGCAGAGCAGGAGCCCCTGACCAGGGGGTACCCACCATCAGACAGCTTCATCCCCAGGGAAGCAGTGTTCAGGGGAGCGTAGGGACACCAATGAAGGCTGCAGGGCATGGGAGATGACATGGGCAGCAGAAGACCCAAAAAGCATGCACCGCCCCATCCAGGTGGACTTTCCTCAACCCAGTACGTTGCCTTCCAACCAGCTAATCTCTTCCCAGCATTGCGTGGCCATAAAAGTGATAAATGCTGGTGCAGTGAGGTTGCCAGCCCCCTGCATGGCAGCAAGAATTTGCAGAAGAGTACCTTGTTGTGATGAGGGAAAAGATAACAGATTAATCATCGTGTCATCACTCAGGCTGGGAAGGTGACCTCATGATGTGCAAAGCAAGGGACAGAGGTGGCATTGCCTACCAGAGGAAGGAGCAGAGTTTCCAGAAGAAAGCAAATCAGCCTTCCAGTGATCCTTTCCAGTTCCCAGTGTCCCCAGCAGCCATGCTCATCTCTGATGTGGCTCCTCTCCAACCCCAATACTCACCTGCGAAGCCTGATGTTGCAGCCTTGCAAGATGCCCAGGGGTTGAGGCAGCCCTCCTTCACACTGAGCAGGTTTGTCTCCACAGCGCAAGGACTCAGGTTGTGCACCCACCCTTTCAGTCACAAGTTCCTGGGCTGAGAGACAAAAAAGCCTTCCATATGATACTTCTGGGTTTAGATGACTGCACTCTTTCAGTCAGATGCTATGGGGTACTCTCCCAGAAATACAGATTTTGTGGCTTTTGCGTATGTGTGTGGGACGTGCTGGGTTAGTCTGTAAAACAGTTCTTTGGTGCCATTGACTGGAAAGTTAGCAGAGACTGACAAAAGAGGTAGATTTAAGAAAGCCAAGCGTTAGCATCCCCCTTCTCCATGAACACATCCTTTTGTAGAAGGACACTGGAGTTTCTTATGACACGTGACAATAATCCTGCACTTGGCCAAGACTGTGACAGAAATGCCCGGAGAAGAAAACAGTAGATAAGCGTAGAATAGGTAATGTGAAATCTGCTGTGGGCATCAAGAGGAAGCATTATCTGAGTGATAGTCAGGCATGGGATGAAGTAGCAGAACATGTTAGCTAGGTGGTGACAGCAAACATTGACTTCTAACACAGAACAGTGCAAGCAGGACCCATCCAAGAGGGAAAACAAAGCAGAATATGTGAGCCTATGAGAAGCTATTACAGACACCATGCTGCATGGGCATCAAAGGTCATGGAAAGAGGCAAAGCAGAGGAAGTCTTTGAAGGGGGAAAGGGAGATGATGAAACTGTGGAGGAAAGATGGGATGATGGCTGAGGCCTTTCATAAGCCAGTTATTGAAGAAGTCCATCTGATGATCTGTAAAGTCTCGCAGGGTCTGGAGATGCTGTTCGGAGTCATGGCAGAAGGAGGGATCTGGTCCTTTCACCATTAAGTTGTTGATGTGCATGAGAGGAGAGGCCACCTGCAGGGAGAATGGATTAACCCATCCAGCCCTAATGAAGATCTCAGGCAAGTCCTTTCAGAAGTAGTTACAGGCAGCCCTGGTGTGAGGGATATGAATAGAAACATCCAGCTCACCGCCTTTTGAGACTTGATTTTTATTTTTTTTTAATTTATCAATTCATGTACACAGTTCAAATTCTCAGCTGCTGTGAACTTGTGAGCCGTGAGCCACAAGCAAATCACAAGAGCCAGATACACTATCTATAAATTAGCTAAATAAGATCATGGCAACAGGACACTGGTTCCAGAAATACACAGATAGATTTAGCTGTAAGCCAAAGAGATGAAGCCCTTCATTTCAAAAGGTTGACATCTTGATCACAGTTTGGGATTGCTTGGGGTTGTGTTTGATTTCCAGAGGTAGTACAACAAATATGTTAGTTTATTTGGTACTTCAGCGTGACGAAATATCCATATTAGCTGTACCTCCCACCCCCAGTCGCTCTGCCTGTGTCTGCATGGAAACAGGTCTGGGATGCTGTACACAGATGAGTGTGTGCAGGAAGAGGGCTCTTCCACACAGGAAAGGTATTTTTATAAACAGGAAATGTATTCTCCTACCAGATTTACTTCTGTATCCAGTCCTGGCTTAGGTGGAACTGTCTTATCAAGGAGAAGAAAACAAGAAGCTCATTCACAGAACGGCAGAACAAGTTAGCACATGATAGAAAAGCACACATCAGCCTGTTTCTATTCTCAGTACTGACTTCGGAGAGGTAGTTTTTCCACCAAGTTCAGTGAATTGACTTGAGCTGCATTTGGTGACAAAAAATCAGAAGGATGCCACAGTTTTTAAAAGAAATGGCAATCATAGTATTGACAACATAACACTTCATTGACTTCCATGAGACCATCCCTGGTGAGTGGTGCTACATATGTGCAGGAGCTTGCAGGACTGAGGCCAGAAGAGGCAATAACCAATGCATGAGTGTGTCCAACCCTGGCCACGATGCTGTCTCCTCCTCTCCTGCTCTGTCAGCCCCTCGAAAAGTTCTGCCTTACTTAGCTGATGGGCTCTGGTTTAACTTGATTTTTTTTTTTTTTACTTTTATTTTGGAAAGTGCACTTTTGGGAAATACAGTGTAAAGGAAGTAAGTATCTAAATCAGAGATAATTCAGCCTCTGATTCAGTTGTGCATTGCATCAGCCAGTTATACAGGAACGGCTCTAACTTGGCACACGTTGGTGGCAGCAGCCACAGTTGCAGGCTGTGCCCATGCATGCAGTCTCCTCTGTTAACCTTGGGGTGAACACTCCCACAGCAGCACTTACTGCTGATCAGCAGCCTTTGCTCCTGTGCAAAGCATCAGCTCTTGTGATGGCCCTGCTGTGCTCCACACGCACATGGCAAAGCCCAGCCAGCCCAAGACCCTGTAAGAGCAGGATCAAGGGAGCGGCACAGGGAAGGGATAAGGAAATGTGGGGAGCTGAGATTATGAGGACAATGTGTGGAAAGACAGTGCAGGAATGGGAAGGTAGGGATGCTTCTTTGGAGACCTGGAGATGAGTGCAAGGAGGATCGGATTGGACCAGAAGGTCGGGCCATCCATGAGAGCATAGCAGAGGAGCATGCAAGGTGGACCAGAGCCCAGGGGAGTACACTTGCTGTTCTCCTGGGCTGACTTTATCACTGTTTCAAAGCTTTGAGATGCATGAGAAGGGACGAGAGTTGCAACCACACCCTCCTCAGCATGTCTGTATCCTGGCACACAACAGGGGCTGCTGCAGATGCCACCCTGGTAGGAACATTACCTGTCACGGCTCCTCACCTTGATTGAGGAAGCTCCAGTTGAGGAACTTGAGCTGAAACATCACTGTGTGTTGCAAACAAGCCTTACAAGGAGTTCTGCAGGAATTCTGAGGTGTGCCTGCATACATCCACCCTCCCATTGCACAGGGCAGATATAAAAGTGTGAAGTATCAACTCTGGAAACAGTTTATTCAGGTGAAAAACTCAGGAGAAGATGCTACAGCTGTAAATATGTGGCCGCTGGGCATGGATAAGAGTCTCAGGATGTATCCACCCAGCTGGTACTGCTTTAAACTCACTTTCCTGGGTGCTGCCAGCAGTGGGGCAGGAGCTTGATTCAAATGTCCTCTAGCAAGGAGGAAGCTCAGCCTGGACCCTGATTTGAAATCAGTCAAGCCTTTTTCCGTAAACTAGACCAAATCAGATGAGCAGGTCTAAATCCTGCTCTTCCTTTTGGCTTCAAAGATGGCAAGGGGTAAATCTGGATTATACTTTATCACTCTGACCCCATCTTCCAGCCTAACAAGCCTGATCTATATAATGATGTAGGAATTTGCAGGAATGTAACACAATGTTTGTTGGCGCACATGTCCCTGCACGCACACAGGAATCATACATGCACGGCTTTACTGCCTGGCAATGTCAGAAGTGCACTGTAAATATTCTTTCTAAATAGAAATCCCTGAGAAAGGTTGGTCATTTGCTGCTGGAGCATGCCTTTCCAGTGAAACAAGTGAAATCTAGATGTGACTGGAATGTGAAACAGCTCTAACCCATCCCATGACAATGGTTTCTTCCTTGAGCTGCTTCTCAGGTCTGCTGGTGCCCTTTTCCTAACCCACTCTGCCCAGCCACCTCCAGCCCTGCAAGAGGCACGTGTGATCTCCAGGCCACGAACCTTGCCAAGGATGCCTAGGCTGCTCTTCAAAGCAGTTGCAAGTTTCATCCTGTTTTGTCAGGCCAGTTTCTTATCTGTTTATGTTTATACCAGTTTATGACTAGATTAGTCTAGTAGGAAGAAATACACATTTCTCGCATAGTTCGCCTGATTTCTCAGGAATTGAAGTTATTTTCCAGACACATAATGGCATTAGAAAGCAAAGTATACTTGCTGCATTCAGATTGAAACAGCAAATTATTTTCTTCAGCTTAGACCTCCTGATTTAGTTTGTCAGCGCACTTCCAAGCCATACGTTAGACAAAATTCCTTGTGTGGCTGGACCATATCTTCAGGCATTATCAAAATCATCAAAGTCCATGGGACTGTGCTGGATTACACTTGTCAGAAGTGCAGGGACTTTAACTTGCTTCTGTCACCAGAGCTGCAGAGGCGTCTGAGAGTTTGGGATTTGTGGATTTTAAAAAGCACCAAAATACCTTAAAAAACAAAGCAGAATGATTACTTACTGAGATTTCTTTCATATATTTACACATTTATCCCTCCCAAAGATTAAAAAAAAAGCACATAAATTCATTCTGGGATAAATTCTGCCCTTACTTGTACCCGTGCAGTCCAATGACTATCTGCTGAAGCGGACTATGCAACAGATGTTGATCTGCAGTGTGGCAGAGTACAGCGAGAGTTGTTCTGGTGTTATACTGATGTGACAGAGCTGAGCATGGCTCTTCGGGACTCCAGGTGTTGCTGCAGTAATGCACATAATGCTTGAGGGAGCTCTTTGGAGGAACAGACTGTCCTTAACTGGGTTTAGGGAGGGGTATGTTAGTGCAGTGCTCTCACTGCCTGCCTCTGACTCCAGGGCTATGTTACACAAATGACATGCCAGGGAAGACATTTGGGTACCAGTGTTCCTTCTTACTACAGCAATGGTGTCTTGCTTGTGCCAAACATCAAACCTAAGGTCCCAACATCAAAGACAGATGATACCGCCCATCACTGTAACACCCAGGAGGGGAGCAGTGTTAAGAAATTAGGGGAGCAGCTGTGAGCACTGTTTATCAAGAGTGCTTGGCCGTAGAGCTCTTTCTTCCTCAGTATGCAAGGTGCCACCCCAGAACTGAAGGTGCTGAGCAGCCAGGCTGACAGCCAGAGGCCCAAAAGCTTGGGGAGCAACAGCCTGATACCACAGTCTGCGCCCGGCTGAGCTGATGTTTCCCCAGACTAGATCTCACAGAGAATGTAAACCAGCTCCCTCCAGCACTTGGACTTTCCTCTCCCTGTTGCATCTCTCAGTCATAACAGCAGTCAGCGGCTCCCAGCCTTGTGCTTGGGGCAGAAACCAGTGGCACCAGCCACATCTCCCTCATCTTTCACTTTCCCATTGCTAGCCATGCCCAGTCCTTCCCTCACCATACCAGGGCCAATACGCGTGGAGCTTGATATCCCAGTATCGCACAAGTGGACCTGGGAAGAGGTAACTGGAGCTGCATATGCCCAGGATACACCTCAGGTACCAGCTGCTTCAGTAAAGAGACACATTAGGTTTAAAGGTACGATGTCCTCTTCTCATTTGCAGCATGCATAATGCATAGCCCAGCCTGCGTCAGCCATTGCCAGGAGGTGATACAAGGCATTTGCAGTGCTACTTCTGCTGTGAAATGCTCTTCTGTAGAAGAAGATGGGATGTGTCCCATGTCCAAGCCTTTTGTCCCTGCAGTCCTCGAACCATAGTGAACTGTGGGTCTAGATGCTGAAATTTTATCTGTAAAAGTTGTTGGTCACTGATAATTCAACCTCCTCTTCTTTAGCTGGCATTTGTCATTAAGTAAACAGTGTGCTTCCTCTTTCTCGCAATTAGATTAGTGCAAATCAAGAGCAATTCCGGCTCATTGTCAGCTTAAAACAGAAACCGAAGGCCTGGAATAATTTTTATTTGTAAGGAGAAGTTCATGAAGGAGCAAGGTGCCAGATCAGCAGCCCAGGGGACTGTGGGGTTTAGTCAAAAATGGCCTAATTCCCAGCAAAGTCCCTGTGCCTAGTGTTTCCTATTGAATGGCCCTGCATCTCCCAAAGGCTCCCTGCCAATAGGAAACGCTAATCTCCTGCACGTAGGTAGGATTTCAGGCACGAGTGGTGCTGTGAAGCTTTCCGGAACAGGTGCACAGGGAGCTCAGTGCTCAGGAAACCCATGGCCTTGACTGGGGGAGAGGTCAGTCCACCCAAGTCCACCAGGTACCCGTGCTTTCCACCACTGTCATGGCCATAGCCACCTCTCCAGCAGAAACTGGACCAAAGTCACCGAGTCCCTTCCACAGCTCTTCCCAAAAAGGGACATGAAAAGAGAAAATAACAACAACAAAGGATGTAGCTGATTCTCTGCACTTATTATTAGCGGAGGAAGGGCTGGGATTAATCACTCCCGCAGAAGCAGCTGTAAAGGATGGAAGTAGCTGATCAAAGTGGACTTTGTTATTCCTGATGTATCATTCTGCTGAGCAATGAGAACTAGCGTGGGGCACTAGAGCTTCAAAAGGACTTTAATGACTCCAAGGCTTGAACCAAGGACACTGCTGGAACTAATCGAGAAGGAAATCCAGGGCAAGGTGGAAATGATGGAAATGAGTGCTTTAGTCCTAGGAATTTTTCCACATCTTTCATTTCCTAATTCCATACCTTTGAGGTAATAAAACTTACAGTGGCGGAAAAAAAAAATAGTGGGACAATGGGAAATGTTCCTCTGTGGGACAGGGCTACGTGTGGGTTGGCTACACCTGATTGCTGCACTGCTGCATGAGGGGAACAGAGGGCACAAGGATCCACGCCATTTCACACTCCCAAGGTCTGACAAAACTGCAGTCCTTCTACCTCCTCCTGTCCTAGAATAACCCTTCCTATTGCTGGGCAGTTGCAGAGCACCTCTGAGACCTGAGCAGGTTCCCTTTCCTCCTCACCGGCCAAACAGATGCACAAGCAGTACCTTCTGCCTCCTTGGAGTGTGTCGCCTTGGCACGGCCCCTCTATTAGCTGTTGGGACAACAAGCCACCCTGTGCTGCTGCTGGGGACTGTAGTAGTAAGCCCTGAGTGAGTACAGAGAACCTCTGAATATTGACTGGGAATGAGCCATGAGGAGCCTGACTCGTTCACACTGAAACTGCCCTGACTTGGTGAAGCTCTGCCGTACATAAGCATAGCCCCATGTCTGCAAGGCAGCTTTCACCCTAAGTTGGAAAACAAATACATGCTTTAAGGAGTAGCTTTGTTAATGACACATCCAACGTGTCCCTCTTCTCTCTTTCCTTCCTTCCTTTCTTCCTTCCTTGTTTCTGTTTATAGAGCAAATGGATCCGAAAGAGCATTTCCTACTGAGCAGCGCTACCTTCTCCTAGACAATCAAGGACGAGTTGCCCAGAAGTAGGCCTTTTCTCCTGCTAACAAAGTATTGATCCTCTCTTGAAAGTCTATGAGCACGTTCATATCCATACAGACTCCGAGTCTATCCGAGCTCATCTTAGCATCCTCACTGGGTAAACATCTTGGTGCTTTCCATAAGCCTTGACTGCCATGGAGACAGGACAGCGTCTCTGGGGGGTTCAGATGCAAAGCTTCATCTATAGACACAAACCTCTCTCAAAACACTGCACTAAGTCGGCAGCCCTGCGGAGTAACAGTTTGCTCCCCCCCTACTCAGGCATGATGAGGTCCATCTGCCTTCAAACAGCATGTTACTTTTCTGAGTGAGGAAAGAGTGAAAACCATGTCAGACTCTCAGTAAGCAGAATGGTGGGTGTTGGTGGCTCCTGACTCAATAATCTAGTGGGGTGGGTCTTTCTGGCAAAGTCCACAGCACGAGGCTACGTGCTAGGCAAGCACCGAATCACCGCCGGGAGATTCGGGCATATACTTGGTATGCTGGATAGGACTGGAGCTGTCAAGGTAGTACTTCTTGAGCAGTAGTAGGGTTTGGAAACATCAGACCTGATGCTGAGCTCTCTCCTGTTGGCTTTCCACCAACCTGGTCTTGCAGCAAAAAGCTCAGCTCTTCCAAGATACGGCATGGACACTCTGAGCAACAGCCAAGAAGATGGACGAAAAGCAGGAGGCCTAAGGGGGAAGTATGCTTCAGTCCACTTTTGAGTCTAAACAGCTCTGTGCCCGGACATAGTTGTAGCCCTCTTCCGCTCAGCTGAGTGGAGGGCAGCAGCACCTACCCCTGCCTGACCTATTGCCTTCCCTCACTGATATTACCAGGAAACACCAGAGACACGCAAGCGTCAGCGAGTACCTTCTCTGTCATTTTCTCCCTCTGCTTCCAGCAAAGTCCTGTAGCTCTGTTTCTTGTCACTTGTCAGGAAGAATCCAGTGTGCATTTTGTGGTTAAAAGTCAAAACTGAAAGCATTTCCCTCCCTTCCCCTTCCCCAAATCCAGCAGCTGTTCAGTTGGCTGTTTTGCTTTCTCAGCCTAAACATGCAGCAGCACATTCTGGTGAGGGGCAA
Source organism: Scopus umbretta (assembly GCA_013400535.1). Taxonomy (NCBI): domain Eukaryota; kingdom Metazoa; phylum Chordata; class Aves; order Pelecaniformes; family Scopidae; genus Scopus; species Scopus umbretta. The sequence goes on from VZTL01093738.1 coordinate 11,668, forward strand.
AGCAAACAAGCCCCTGGAGAAGACTGACAGGATGAGAAATGGAGAACCAGAACCACATGCCCCGAGAGGGAAACTGACCCCCTGTGTGCTGGCCGGGGAACTTGCATCTTGGCTCTGTCACAGCATGCTCAGCACTGTGTGGACTGAGGGACCCAGTGGGCTTTTCTAAGTCACGTTGTGCTAGGTGTGTTACATGCAGGGCGGGAGCTGCTTGGCAGAGACGACTATGTGCATTTTTGGCGGACGGGAAGTACTGCAGGGAAATACTGCACTGTACTTGATGCAGATGGGACCCCATGAGCTACCTCTTCTGAAGAAAGCTTGCTTTCAGCCTTCATGGAGGCATGGAGCCTTGTCCTGCTTACGACCCAGAGCCCTCCTGTAGCAGCAATGCACCGTGACTCCCCCACTGTGTGCAGAGTCCTTCTTCCTCCCTCCCAGCCTGCTTTTGCACTCCTCCACAATGGACAAGGTGGACCTGGCCTGCATGCAGCTGTCTGCGTCCCCAGGGTCATGACATTAGCTGGGGCAGGGAACTGTCACGGCTGCATCCCCTTCCTCCTGCTATGGAGATATTCCCTGGGGGAGTACCTGATTGGTGGTGTAAGACCATTAGGACATGCCGAGCTTCTCCTCTGCTCCTGTGTTCTGCAAAGGGCTGAGGCAGGTAGGTGTCTCCAGCTCCAGTGAGCAAAGAAACCTGGTGCCTCCTGCTGCCTTTTCCTGACAGCAGAAAGGTCATGGGGAAGGAGGATCCCACTCAATCCCACCCTTGGAGCCCTTCTCTTGGAGTCACAGCCAGCAGGCTCTTTAGCAGTCCCCAAAATGCAGCCTTCTGTTGGCAGGAGGGGCAGGGCAACCAGGCTGAGCTTCATGTTTGCCAACAGCAAGGTCTGGCAGAAAGCAGCCTGCATTGGTGGGGCAGTGCTTCCCTCTGCAGAGCCCCTGGAAACACCCCATGTTCCTTGCAGTCAGCAGGCAGACAGGGAAAACTGAGACTCCAGGGATGGGGCGGAGGAAGCAGAGCCCCGCAGCCTCAGCGAGCGCAGCTGAGTGGGTGGAGTGTTGCATGCTGACAGGGAATTGCCTTTGTTATTTCAGCACAAATGAATTCAGAAATTCAGTTTCTGGTGATGTCACGAACTCTGCCCCCTGTGTCACCAGCATCCCAGCTCTGCCAAAACAAACACGGATGCCTGGCCAAAGAAAGAAAATCAAAGTCCTCCCCAGCAGCAGCCACAGGCTTGCACCCAGCTTCACACCAGTACCCTCCTCCTTCAGACCCTGGTGTCCAGGTATCTGCTCTATTTAGGCAAGCAACTAAGATAAACAGTTCCACTGCAGAGCAGCCAGCTAACAGCATCACACAAGGAGCACCAGAGTCCCAGCTCTGCCCTCCACAGGCAGCCTGTCAGAGACGGGCAAAAGTAGAGGCAATGCAGCGCAGATGGCATTGCCAGGCACTCAGCAAGGCTGGCATGTTGGTACCCAAGCAAATGCCTGGACATTTAAAATATGCATCCTGGTTGGAAGCTGCATCAAGGGAGGTAGGAGCATCTCTGTCTCTCAGAGCTGGAGGACTGCGGAGCATCCGGAGCGCAGCAGCTTTCATACGTGCCTAAGGATGCCCTGCCTGGCACACACCCACCTGGACTCCTACACATTTGGAAGATGTGTAGAGCTGATAGAGCTGATTCCTTTCCAAAATGACCCTATGAGCAGTGGAGCTGCATGACAAAAGATGTTTGCTTGGATTTTGGAAACATCTTCCTGTGAGGTCTTCTTGTTTTCCCTTTCTTTCCTTTTTTTTTT